>CABHPP010133610.1:0-37831 GCA_902168425.1 Peromyscus attwateri
GATTAGCCCGTCATGCAGCAGATGGAAACAAATACAGATACCCATAGCTAAACATTTTACAGAGAAAGAGAGACCGTGAAGCATCCAGTTCTAGATAGAATGTCTCCATCAAATCCCTCCCCTCAGAGCTCAGGGAAGACTGTAGATGAGAAGGCTGAAAGGGAGTAAGAACCAGAGGGGATGGAGGACACAGGAAAATAAGTTCCTCTAAGTCAAATGAGCAAGGCTCATATGATCTCACAGAGACTGAAGCAGCAAGCACAGGGCTGGCATGGATCTACACAGGTCTTCTGCATATAGATTATAGTGTAGAAGTAACGGTCTTTTTTTTTTTTTTTTTTTTTTTTTTTTTTTTGGTTTTTCGAGACAGGGTTTCTCTGTGTAGCTTTGTGCCTTTCCTGGAGCTCACTTGGTAGCCCAGGCTGGCCTCGAACTCACAGAGATCCGCCTGCCTCTGCCTCCCGAGTGCTGGGATTAAAGGCGTGTGCCACCAACGCCCGGCTAAAGTAACGGTCTTATTAAATAAGAAACACAGACCAAATGCGGAGTTAAAAGCCCAAGAGGTCAGAGCAGTAGCTAAGAGCTGAGACTAAAACAAACTTCTTTTTTTTTTAAGATTTATTTATTTATTATGTACAGTGTTCTGCCTGCATGTCAGATCTCATTACAGATGGTTGTGAGTCACCATGTGGTTGCTGGGAATTGAACTCAGGACCTCTGGAATAGCAGCCAGTGCTCTTAACCACTGAGCCATCTCTCCAGCCCCCTAAAACCACCTTCTTACCCCTTGCTGCCGCTGCCATCCTTCCCCTGAGAAAGAGACCTACTTCCTGTGTGTCTTTCTTTTTGACTTTCTGTTCTGCCTTCTCATTGGTTATAAACCCAACCACATGACCTCCTCGTCACTGTCTGTCTATCCAGACCCCAGGTCTCTATGGTTGGTATTGAGATTAAAGGCGTGTATCTCCATGCTGGCTGTATCCTTGAACACACAGAGATCTGCCTGTCATGTGATCAGGATTAAGGGCGTGTGTTACCACTGCCAGACTTCTGCTAAATGACTTGTTATTAGCTCTGACCCCCAGGCAAATTTATTTATTAACATACAAATAAAATCACATTTCAGCACAAATAAAATATCACCATATTATAGTTTCCAGTTTATTATTTTTATGGGACTCCTGAGTGTGTGAACATGTGGGTTTCTGATTCTTATGGCTTCTCTTGAGCTCTTTTCCTTCTGTTGGTTTGCCTTGTCCAACTTCAGTGTAATGGTTTTTGTTTTATCTCATTTTACTTTATTTTATTAATTTTGTTGTTATCTCTTAAAAGCCTGTTCTTTTCTAATGAGAGACAAAAAGAGATTGAATCTGGATGGGAGAAGAGTAGGGGAGGAATCGGGAATAGTAGAGGGAGGAGAAACCATAATCAGGATATGTTATATGAGAAAAGAAACTATCTTTAATTAAAGGGGGAAATAATAATGATAAAAAAGAATTTAGACATGACTTTTATGCATCTAATACATTTAATCATGATTGGGGAAAATCAAATCAGAAGAATGACCACATTTTAGAAAGTCAGTTCCTCATGCCAAATAATTTTTAGCTGTAAAGAAAATTATATATACACATATGCTTGGGTGCACACATAGATATATATTATAGATATAGTATATTTAGAACTTTGAAAGAAATATAATCACATTTGTACTGCTAGAAAAAAAAAAGAACGGAAAAGAAAATCTCTGATTCTAGATATGGTTCAACACTTGAAAACACTGGCTACTCTTCCAGAGGGCTTGTGTTTAACTCCCATCCCTCACATGATGGCTGACAAGTGTCTATAACTCCATTCCCAGTTGATCTAAATTTCTCTTCAGCCTCCTTGAGTACCGACAATGTACATGGTACACAGGCATACATATAGGCAAAATATCCACCTACATAAAGTAAATGAAAAAGATAAATATTTTTAATATATAAAAGAAAAATATAGAAAGAAAGAAAATGTTATTGATTATTTTGAGACCTTTAAAAAGACAAGCTATGTAGAGTTACTGCTGTGAAATAAAAAGTTAAAAAATAGTTTATGTTGTTCGCATGAACTCACAGAATTAGAGAGGTGTACCATTAAAAGCTGGATTCATTTGTCTGGTCATAAAGTAAGCTCTTCGGCAGCTGTAATAATGTAATAATCTCATATGATTAAATACCTAGATAACACACCATTTCCTTAGTGTATAATGGTAAATCAATATGTGGAAAGACTTAAAATATCATTTAAAAATGTATAAAGCACAGGATTTTTGAAAGAAATGATATACAGAGACTGTGGAAGTTCACTATTTGGACATGTAAAAGAACTTTATTTGAAAATATATCAATAAATCAGTTCCACTTGTGGGCTCCTGTATGACCAGCACTTTTCTTGAATTCTAAGAGAAGCAGGTACTTGACAAGGTCAATGTATGATGTACGTAGACAAAAGACTGGAGGAATAAGGCATTAGGGATGATATGTCCAGTACAAAGATTAATATTTGTCTAAAAATATTTTAATTTTATCATGTAGTTCCCAAAGAACAGTATTTACAACATCATAACATCTTTAAAATTATCGCTAATCCTCAAATTAATACATAATTAATAACAAAATTTGGAGTTTAATCGAAATATAGTAGAAAATAATATATTCACATTACTTCCATTGAGTTAGAGAGTATTTTTAAAGAATTTTGCCTTCATCTAGACAACAATATTCATTGGGAGGGCAACTAATTTGTTCTGGATATCATATATGTCACTCATTTTCATGGTTGTCACTTAATTAGTTTAGAAAATAAACGAGCAAGATTTCAAACGGGAAACAACCATCTGGCAAGGATTACTCAAAATGTATTTATTAGAATGTTAATTTTCCATCTTAGCCAAGGACATTGTTGTGTGTGTATATCCTGCACAAAACCAGAAAATAAATACATAGTAAACAGTTCTTACCTGAAAACAAAAGACTTTTTAAATTAAGCTAATTTATCAGTAAACACTGAGCGCATCTGCCACATGCCTTCTATCACAGGAGCCAATCATCCAGGAGCTTTTCTCTTATCTCCAAACCTCCCAGCATACAGGCTTTAAATCCTTCTCAGGCTCAAATTCTTTAAAATGGTTTTCCAAAGGCATTGGCAAGAGGAAGAGAAGCTGTGAGAATTGCAGGAGGATAGCGAAAAGATAAAAGCTATAGAGTACAGGCTAAAAGTTGTAAGCTACAGGACCTAGGGACTTTAGGAACAGAGTGAGAACCACAGCCTGGCTTAAGCACAGCTTTACACAGATCAAGACTGGGAACTCTTGTTGCTTCTTTTCATTATGAAATTCTGACGTATTTGTAAAGTGTTATAATTTGGATTTTGGTGTCAATATTTCTAAAATGATTGACCAGTCATATTTGATGAACATAGACTCAAAGTGCTGCTTTGAAATGCAAAGAAAGAGCAATGGGTAATCAATTGGAATAAGTTCAAATTCAGACACACTCATAAGTTCTTACCATCAATCCTGACCTTAAGGCTCATGGCTTTTGTTTCCTCAGAGATAATTTGAATATTCCAAATGAACTAAAAACTTCTATTGGTTTTTGTCAATAAATAACTTCGAATCCTCTTCATAAAAGAGCAAAATATAGACATGTAAATAGATTGATAATTAGCTCAGGGTTTATCTGTTCAGGCTGGTTTACTGATGGTATATATAAAAACCCATCACTTTGTTTCAAGCCTGGCTTAATGGCTCCAAAGAAGCTTCTAATTTGTAGGTGTAAGGGAAATTAACCAAATAACGTTGGAGATAAATGTAGTCAGATATTTTCACTAGCTCCTGTGAAGATTTTCTGGTGATCTATTTAAACCAGCTGTGATGATCAGTTTTGACACTGGAAGAAATCATTTTTTAAATGAAATCTCTCCCTTGTGAACAGATTTGTGAGACACTAAGAAAACACATACACACATTTTCAGTGTATGCTAAAGACAACTAAACTTTTCACGATTTTTTCCCCACAATTAAATAATTGGGTATCCAGTTGTTTCTTTTCCAAAATTTCACAAAAGTTGGCATTTGATTTTAAGACTTTGATATTTGATTTCATTATGTAGCATGTCTCTGTATTTCCCCAAAATCATTTTTTTCGAAATGAACTTTGTGATATATTTGTGCTAACCCCTCAACTGGACTTTGCAGAGGATTTCCCATCATAATAAGGTAAACATTCCTACTGCACAGTTTGTTAAGTGGCTAAATAAATTAATTCTGACTAGAATGTTTCACAGATTCGATTCCCACAGTTACTCTTATAAATCATAAATATGATAATTCCAGTATTAAAATACAATTTTAAAACTTTGCTTCTTTAGAAAATTTAGTGTTACCTTAACTTTAATCATAAATAATGAGTTGGGGGTGAAACTTTCTTCTCAAACACTAGCAGAAAAATAACTAAGTAAATTCAAAAGGCACCGAAAATACCATATGTTTTACCTACCTGAGAATGTAGGAGATTGCTCCTTAATGCAAAAGGACAAGTTTTAGTAATTAAATATGAAATAGTATATTTATGACACTTAAAAATAGAGATTAACTATTATTTAGATTGTTGTGAAATGATTTAATAAACTTTGGAATAGCCACCAGAGATAGATTTAGGCCAAAAACTCATTTGAAAAACACATAAATTACATTAAAAATGCATTACAAATAGGCATTACAAATATACATATTTATTTATTTAATCCATGTTAATAGCTATACAACATGTATGCTGTGACAAACTAACAAAACATTGAGTAAGTCATTTTATGGTGATGAAACAGCTCTAATTTTCTATGTGTAATTCAAATTTGCTCTTTGTAAGTTTTTTTCTGGTTTTTATTAACTAATTTCAGTCACAAAATAATTTCATTATTACTTTTTCATATGTGTATTTCACTGTAATTTGTCAATATCTGTAAGGGAAACTAATGAGAAATTGTTTTTAATACCATTGTAGGAATTAATTGTAGTGGGTAGTCATTCCAGCTTTTATCTCTAGGTTCCAACCCCCATTGAGACTTTGGTAACTGTCATGCCTACAAGGCAGGGCTGAGAGAGGACCCTGAAGACCCAAGATCCAGTCTCGCTTGATTCCTGGACCCTGGATGCTGGAGGTAGACCGAGCAGAGTTCTCCAGAGAACACTGCCGGACTGTGCCACACCTTTCCCAGACCCTGTTACCTATCCCTTCACTTGTAAGTTACCCCACAAAATAAACCTCCCTTTTAACTACGTGGAGTGGCCTTAATAATTTCGCCAATAGTTAATTGCTATTGCTTTATATTACATATGTGACTCACATTCTGTAAGACTGATAACAAAAATATACTCTTATTGATTTACATTTTTATGTAACATTTTTATGAGAGCTAAGTGGTAAGTCATCTTGTACCTTTTATTTTGAATTTGAAACTCCATTTTCATAAATTCCGATGTGCCAGAAAAGAGCATGTCCTACTATTCTTATACAGTGTTATGTGTTTCTATGTCTGTAGCTGCATAGTATGTTACTTATTACAGAGGTGGAATTTATGACCACATGCTTTTAGTATTGGGGAGTCATATCACACAATGTGATACATTAAAGGTATAGACAAAGCAATCAGGCAATTCTTAAGGTGGACAAAAGGCCATTAATGTAGAGAGAAACAGTGGCTATGGCATAAACAGGATGCAGAAGTTGGGCACCATCAACCACAACCATCAGCAGCTCCTTGTAATACCATTGAAAGAAATCATTTGAAATAGTACTAGTAATCAATTGCAGACAGATTTTAAGGAATTCATTAAGTCTGGGGCAGTACTGCAGAATTTCATTCACTGGTAGGAAACAAAAGTGAGGGGAAAAAGCAAGGTCCTGTCCATCTCTCTTTCCCCCTTTCTTTTTTAATTTTAGACTTTATTGTTTTACCAAGTGGAATACAGAAACTAGTTCCAAATGGTGAGGTCTAAGTCAAATTTGGCTCCTATTTTTCCATGTGAAATTGAATATTACATTCACCCTGTCAAAGTTTCTGTCATCTCAGAAACAAAATAATGAGATATATTTACGCCATTGGAAGTTACAAGTCTGGAGTAAACATTTCTCAGAGAGAGTATGACTCTGCCAACAACTTGATTTGAGACTAAGTTCTGAAGTTCTAAGCAGAACGGGGGAGAGTTACTTACACCAAATTTTAGTAGGTCATTTCAGAATAAGTATTTTCAAATTTCTCATTGTGTTCATGGTTTATAAAATTACTTACCTTTTCTATATCTGTGACCTCTCTCTTTTGTCATTTCCCTAAATACTTTTATTGCTATTCTCTTTGAGGCATCCAACACTTCCATATGCTTCTATGTTGTCTAGTAACTATCTGAAAATAGTATCAGAACTAGGGACCACTATAAGAAGTGTTGAGTTGGAGAAAACATAGTCTTTAAGAATTTACTCCTGTGGCAATTGGCTTCTACAATATTTCTAGAACCTGGGAATTCCAGCCACATCCCAAGGCTGAATGACTATTAATAACTATTTAAATGAGCATCATTTTTATATGTAATTGATCATTTCTCTCCACCTTATCCTTATTCCCACTGTATAAAGAACCAGACTTTCAGGGAGGGGTAGTCACTCTATCAAATGCAGATAACCTAACTCATCAGTCTCTCTTGAATGAGGAAAAGGATTCTCATTTCTACAACACTGAGAATAGTTACTGATTCTGCTTTCAAAATTGTTTCATTGGAAAGCAATCCTGAAGCAAACTTAGGCTGGTATATCTTCTCTAATTCCATTAAATAAAGTAAATGTCAAAGAGACTTAAAGCTGTGTGAGAACCTGAGGTAGGAAGAAAAGTGCCTTGGCTCCAAAACACAATTGGCCAAACCTCAAAATGTGTGAGCAAAACATAGGGCAAAGATGAAAAGATGAGATTTTTAATATAATTAAGATTAGGGATCAGAATTATAGAAAGCATATATTCTGGTTGGCCAATTTAATCACAGATTTTATATGATAAAGGAAGACATCCGTGTATCAGAGTGTGTAATATTAAGATTATTTAACTGGCCATTCCTGTTTGTAAAGGAACAACATTGATTGCACCATGATTTTAACTCACTCACATTCAAGTGAACTTCTGACCTGCAGAAGAAAAAATAATCAATATGTGTTGCTTTTAGCCACCCTATCTGTGCTAATTTGTTACAGGTATTTTTAGCAGAGCAATATTCGACCTTATAACTTCTAGGAAGAATGTACCAATGTCAAATACTGTATTTCTGGAAATTCCTGTTTTCCTTAGCTATTCATTGAGTAAAATCTAACTCTGCTAAAATTATCCTTTCTCTTCAGTCATTCAAATTGCTAAAGGAACAATTCAGATGGAGAGATCAACCTACTTTTTCCTTTTGAACACCAGGGACCACCAATGACCATATTACTACCCTATTTATGAAGTGCTATAACTGTTTCTAAAGTGAATCACAACAGAATATTAAAATATGATATCTCTGCTCTGATGGATATGGTCTTCATGAAATTTTAGAAATTCCATCTCTTCCATGACTTAGATATATGTGAATATTAATCCAATATAAAATGAGGCGAGATGATAATGGCAATAATACTTCTTCTTCCATAACATCCATGGCCACATATTTATACATTATATGCTATTGCTCCAACAGGTGGTGAGCAAAGCAGGCAGGCTGATTCTACAACCAAGGAATGAGACTGCTGTGGTGATATTTTATTTGTGCTCTAATAAATAAAGCTTGTGTGGAGATTGGAGGAAAAAGCCGGCCACAATATTAAACATAGAAGCCAGGCAGTGGTAGCACATGCCTTTAATCCTAACATCCAGGAGGCAGAGATTCATCCAAATCTCTGTGAGTTCAAGGCCACACTGGGAACAGAGCCAGGCACGGTGGCACACGCCTTTAGTTCCCAGCACTAGTTAACCATAGAGGTCTGAAGAGCTGTACAGACAGAAAGGAAGTGATAGAGCTGAGCAGAAAGAGGAAGTGATGTAGCTGGGCTAAGAGAGGAAGTGAGATAGCAGGGCACAGAAAGGATAGAGGCGTGAGTATACAGGAAGTAGCTCTCTCTGGAGGCTGAGGAGATGGTAAGGTGAGGTTGACTGTGGCTTTTCCTACTCCTCTGATCTCTCAGTTATCACCCCAATATCTGGCTCCAGGTTTTTTTATTAATAAGACCATTTAGCAATTTGTCTTATAGACTGCCCTGAGTTACCTGATTTGATCAGTTTTCTGTGACTATATTTGATGTATATGATGTATAAAATTTTGCATGGTTATACATATGGATGGAGGGATCTGGAAAGAGAAGAAAAAGTATGGATTATATATGGTTGTGATTTAAGAAAAGAAAGATGATCGAGTCTATGAAGCATTAACTTATACACATGTACTATTTAACTTCTCTAGAACTTGCTTATTATACCTCAATAGTTTGATAATATTATATACTATCTTGATTCTAAATCTTTAAGCCTGAAGAAGAACTAGAGAAAGGCAACCTAAATAAAAATATAAAACTGAGCATGACTACTCAGACAGATTCTATATGAATATCAAGGTAAGTATAAACAACTATACTAACTATAAATTACATTAAATTACATAGGCATGGGGAAACTATAAGCAATGTAAATTCAAAGAAATGGAACTTTTTCTTTTAAAAAATTAATATTTTAGGAAGAAAAGAAACAAGAACCACCCTCATTTCACATGTGAAGAAAATAAGGATCAAGAAGCCAAACATCCTACCCTGGTAATAGAGTTACAAAGTACAAGCCTGAAATTTCCTTCTAGTTGTTTCAAATCAAGTTAAATTGTTAATACTCTTAAATGGACAACATGATGCCCCAGCTCTTCCTGGGAAAATGTGCTGTGCGATATTCTATATGCATGCAGGAAATGACTTCGAATTTGAGAAATTCCGAATTATAAAGGAAGATGACAACATTCTGTTCTTAGTGAGATGATGTATAAATTTTTTAAGAATTAAACAAATACATTAAAAAAGAAACTGTGTATTTTGTATACTTACAAAAGTATATGAAATAAATTATAGCATAGTCTTTTCAATTAGATTAAAAAAAAGTAAGTATTTTATCCAATTTCCTATTCTACTTGCCCATAAGTTTAACTATTAAGACTTTTCTCTTATGGATAAATTTTAATTATAATTGATTTACCATTTTGGATATTCAGATTATCTTCTCATATATTGTTTACTAAATATTGTCTATTATCATTTACTTTCACCAAGGTAGGCTGGTCATGGCAATTTCCATGCCTGGGTATTTTATTCAGTGTTTGTAATTTTTGTCTAATTATCCAAATTATTTTAGAGATTTTAAATCTGGTTTACAAGAGAGCTTCTCCTTTTAAACCAGAAAGATATAGAACTTCAAAAAAATTTTCAGGCTATAATAATGACAATGTATTTAACATGATTTCCTCAGAAGAGTTTGCTTTTGCAATAATGTAAAATCTATGTATAGTGTTCATGAGGAGAAAAGAGAACAACTCAGAGGTAAGGAACTCTACTTCCACTATGCAGGTTCAAGGGATTGAATGCAGACTGTTAGACTGAGCAGCAAGCACCTTAATCACTGTGCCATCTGGCTGGCACACTTTTATTGAAAGGGTTCAAGCTAACTCTTTTTCATAAACAAATGTGTTCTAAACACAAAGAAACAATAGGCAAGGATGACAGTTTCTTGTACAGCCCAACCCCTACAACTTAAGAGTATTTTCTTAAACTCCATCCCATAGAACACCTACTATTACACAATAGGGTCACTCTGGGAACAAGCTTTCAACATGTGCATTAGTGAGATATTCAACCATCAAATCATCACAGCAGTGACCTTAATAGCTAGTATTCTAAAGTCAACGTGGAGGTTCTTCTATGACATAACAATCATACTTGACATTATAGTATGGGATTAAGTCAGTTTCATAAAACTAAATGATACTTGAATCATTATGCTTAATTTCTACCCTTTCTTCTTTTATTCTTGCTTAATCTCAGAGTGATATTTATAGATCACTCAGTATCTTAGAGTTGGTGGTAGAAGTTGTAATAGTTGAAGGTCTCAAATTATACATCCTAAAAGAAACCGATATTCAGATAATTCAGTTTATGCTTAAATTGAATGTGTCTTCCTTCAACTCATTACTTAGCAAATCCTTAAATGATTAGGCCTAAAAAACATAAAAAACCTTCAACAAAAAATAAAGTTATTTTGTGAGGCAAATGTTCATAACATATGTGCCCACACAAATAATAAATGATCTAAGACATTTTCCTCAGCAATCAACTATTGCACTAATGAATGAGTGTCTGATGCAAAAGATATGAACAAGATCAACCCTTTCCACTATACTATTGGTATCAACAAGTGCAAGAACTGAATAAACCTTGAATCTAGGAAAAGCTCTCTTTATAAGTAAATATGAACACTTTTCTGAAACAGTAAACCTTCATTAATAACTTTTAAAATACAACTTTTTATTGATTATTTAAGAATTTCATAAAATACGTTTTGATCATGTTAATTCTTCCCTCCACCTCTGGGCTCCTCTAATGCCCCTTTACCACTCAACTCTCTCATAGCTTTCTGTCATTTATTTTTTCAATAACCCAAGTCTAATCGTTGATACCTTTATAACCAGAGATGTGGATCATCCTCTGGATAGAGATTGACCTACCAGGGCCCATAATCAGAAATCAACTGACTGTCTCTAATCCAGAAATCGTCATTTATCAGTAGCTTCTCAGTTAGGAACAGGGACTCTTTGAGTCTCTCCCTTTTCCATGTACAATGTGACTGTGTTCAGGTCTTGTGGTGGAAACTACACTATTCTGGTTCCACGAGTTTCGAAGTCCTGTCATGTCCAGAAAACAATGTTTACCTCCAGTGGCCCCTGACGTCTGTCTGGTATTATCTCCCCACTCACAGAAAATGAGATATATGATTGTCATATTCTTTTATGACCAATTTCAAAGCAATGACTCTGGAGTACTTGAGATCACATTCTTGTCTTGTAAAATTAACCAAAGAAGTTTTTAAAATTTTAAATCATGAAAGAATAATTTAAAAGTTTCCTAAAGTAATATTGTAAGAAAGGCCAAAACTCCAAAGTTAGGATGAATCTTGTGTAAAAAGTAGCCAAGTGAATAGTAAGGACCTTCCGGTCAGTGATGTTGCTTTAGAAGAAAAAATAGTACTTTGTAATATATGAAGCAATAATGGAAGATTCTTGCTCCACACTGTTTATCTAAAATAGAGTTTGATTTATGATTCATCCCAAATCATTTCTAAACAATCTCAGCTTCATTTATATCTAACCATGTACTTTTAACATATCCACTTCTATTTTGTCTATACTTACAAACTAGTGTTTCATTTGGTCAGAACAGCTAACAATGTTTTAGTAAAAATTGGCTCTTAGGAAGGAAGCAGTAGCCTCTGTTTTGGCCATCTGCAATGTCAAATACTTTGACTGAAGAGTGCTGGATGCCCTTCAAAGCGGTCAGCCAGGTCTCTCTCAATTTCTCCCATGTGCTTTCTCAGCTTTCCTTCGTCCCTGAAACAAGTTATAGAAACTAATAAAAAGGAAAATACATCTTTCTTGAGCAAGATCGGAGAAACAAAACTTCCTTTCCTTCTGGGCATCCATAAAACCTATACTGTTTTTCCTTGCCCAGCTGAACCACTTTTGGATGTGAGAACTGGTAATAATGAAATTCTCTGGTCTGCCCCTGTCTAATAGTAAGTCACATACTCCTGAACCAGAGAAAATCTGGTTTAACCCTAGAGGAAGATCAGCTACAACTGAGAAGTAGAATCTTAAAAGAGAGCCATTGCCAAGCCTCCAAGTTCAGGTTATGACTGTGAGATCCCACCCTGTTGTCCGGTCAGCACCAACACAGTTCTCCTGACCTCATCAATATTAAGCATAAAATATACATCCCTCACTCCTTTTCCTCAACGTTTGTTCTAAAAGACTGTACCATGGAAAGCCATACTTACTTTACTTTTGTTTTTCTTGCTAAGCTCTCATGTTGTCAATGTGTCAGTCCTTACAATAGGGAATGTATCACCACTTGCCACCTTTTTACATATCAGAAACATTCGCACCATTACTTCATAGATTAGACAACCTAAAGTAAAGGAAGTCTATTCCTGTCTTCAAGGCCCACACCATAGATAAAATAGACTGCATCTGTGACTTACTTCTGTTGGTATGAAATACTTTCCAATGTGGAGCATTGTTTCAATGAGTCACGTGCTATGGGTTTGATTATGTGCATAATGTGTGTGTAAGAAAAATGTACAAATAATATTATACCTTCTATTAATAACAAGCAAGACATTTGATATAACAACAAAAGCTCACAGACTACAGTATGATTCAACTATACTCTCTTTGGGGACAAATATGTTTTGTCTGGAATTTTCAAGAAGGAGAAAATGGTAAGTGATAAAGAAATTTGTGTTTTTTCTTTTTCCATATAGATTTTCTTATTTTTGAAATTATAGTATAATTACATAATTCACCCCTGCTCTTTACTTCCTTCAAGCCCTCCTATTTACCCATAATTGTTCTGTTTCAAATTCATGTCAGCTTTTCTTTAATTGTTACATATATGCATATTTATACACACACATATATATGCATTCCTAAATTTCACATCAGTTTCCCCTTCTCTTTCCTCCATTAATCCCCTCACAGCTACTTTCCCTCAAATATCTCTTATGACCCAGCACTTTCAAATTTATAGCATCTTTTACTTTCATTATTATTGTTACATACATAATTGTGTATATTTGTATCCACGGATATGTACAAATATCTATAACTAAAACCTACTGAGTCTACATTTGTTGCTTGTGTGTATGTGGTTACAAGACTGATCACTCTGCATTGGACAATTAGTAATGGGGCTCAGCCTTGACTAATTCTCCTTCCATCAGTCACTAGTCACCAACAGGGTTTTTTGTTGTTTTTTTTTCTATAGGTGAGACCCTGAGAAATTTCCCCTCTTCTCTATTAATACGTCTATTGATATTGCAATTTCTCAGGTTTTGTTTTTGCAGCCATTCTAGGAGACGTTGTATCACAGCATATTTCTTGGTGTTCTGGCTCTTACATTCTTTCTGCTCACTTTTCAGTGCTATGTCCCTGAACCACAGATGCAGGAGCTGTAATATAGATATATACTGGGGATGGGCTCCCCATGATCTGTTGACCTATGCATTGTATCCATTTGTGGATTTCTGTGATGGTCTCCATTTGCTGTAATAAGAAGCTTCTTTGATGAGAGGTAGCTACACTTATCTGTAGGTAAAAGGATAAGATTTAGAATGGAGTCAGGAATTATGCTGGTCTAGTAAAGGGGCAGTAGTAGATTCTTTTCTAAGGTTCATCATCTCACAAGTCCATGGAAGTTGGGTAGGTTTCCAGTACCAGGTACGATTTTCTTCCTGTTGAGTGGATCTCAGGTCTAATAAGACAGCTCTTGCTTGCCACAAACATGTGAGTGGCACCTTTAGCAACTTTATGCATATCTTGCCATGATGGTGATCAACATGGCTCACAGATTTTGCAGCTGTGTAAGACTATTTAATTGCTTTCCTCCCTTGGTAGCTTGTATAATCCTCTAGTTCATTTTTTTTATCCGGAACCCATAGAAACTGGACTGGAGAAAAGGGGCTTTCAGGTAAGATCCAGCTGAGTCCTGTGTCTTCAGTGTGTTTTCAAAATAGGGGTTCACTCTAAATCCCTGAGAGGCAACTAAGGACTATATAAGTAATCTATACAGTTTTCGGAGAAACTTGGGGAGCATTGTCAGCCCATGTACCTGAACTTCCCCTGTACCTGAACAAAAACAACAAAACAACAATTATGTGTGTGTGTGTGTGTGTGTGTGTGTGTATTTCTGTTAGATAATGAACAAATATATATATGTGTGTGTATTTATACATATATATAGTGTATAATTTTAAGTAAGCACAAAATAATATAATTTCTTGAGGCCTTATCAAGTCACCACGGGGTTACTTGTCCCCACTCTCCCCTTCTTTCACTGTATCAAGCTCCTCCCCTCCTCTGCATTTGGAGATCCCCCCTCATTCTTGTTTCCGACTTTACATCACCCGGATCCTCTTGCTCCTTTCTCAAGCACTTTCACAGAGACCTATAGTTCTTTGTGCTTTCCTGGATTCTGTGGTTATTCCATGTCGTATACTCATATTTGAGGATTTGGAGCAAAGAATCATAAACCAGAGAGAACATGTGGTGTTTGTCTTTCTGGGTCTGGGTTACCTCATTCAATATAAACTCTTCTAGGTCCATCCACTTAAGGAAATTTCATTTTTTCTTATAGCTGAATAGTATCCCACTGTGTACATGTTGCACCTTTTCATTATCTATTTATCTTTGGGAGAACAGTTATGTTGTTTTTATTTATTGGTAATTGTGAAGAGGGCAGCTTTGAACACGGCTGAGCAAGTATCTGCAGAGTAGGATGTCCAGTCTTGGGTTAGCATATGCCAAGGTCATGTGCTGAGTAATATGGGAGATTTACTTTTAGTTTTTTGAGGATTCCCATATTAATTTCTATAGTTGCTGCATCAATTTGCATTCCTTCCAACAGTGAATGAAATGCCTCTTTTTCCACACTCTCACAAAATCACAAATTTGGTTCATTTTTGCCATTCTGACTGAGGTGAGAAGAAATCTCTAAGGTGTTTTAAATTGGATTTCCCTGATTGCTAAGGAAAGTGAATAGTTTTTGAGGCATTTCTTAGCCATATATTTTTCTGTTGAGAATTCTCTTTTAATATACGTAGCCTATTTTCAATTGGGTTGTTTCCTTGACTCCTTGACTTTTGAGTTCTTTTGCACATTGTGGATATTAATCCTCTGTCAGATGTATATCTGGAAAAGATTCATCCCCACTTGGTGGATTTCTTCTTCATGTGACTGTGTCCTTGGTTAAAGAGAAGCTTTTTAGTTTTATGAGGTCCCAGTTGTCAATTATTGGCCTTACTCTCTTTAAAAATGTTCAGAAAGTCCTTTCCTACACCTACATCTTTTAGTGTACCATGTGCTTTTAAAAGACTTATAATTACTTACTTAAAAATATCATCACATGTGCATCACATGGTATGAGAATACCCTCAGATGTTTGAGAAGACTTATACTCACGTAGCAAGTCAATGATCATCCTGAAAACTCATATAAAACTTGCTTTTCTTAATTCCTAAATGCTCTTCTTTATATACCAGAAAAGAACATGGTTGCAGTTTATTTGAAAATTATATATATTTACTTAAAAAAATACTCAGTTCACTGATCTTATATTTTTTTGAGCCATTTACCTATTCAAATGGCAAAACCCTTTCTCGAGGGTTAATGTTCTTAAAACCTGGAGGCTGAATAAGAAAATAATCTTGGAGTCATGTCTGAATAGCATTACAAAGGAAAAGTGAACTAGAATACCTTCCTTTTTCCACGATTTACCAGGATTGTAAATGTCAGGCTACCCTGAAAAAATGCTGGATGTGCTGGATAGAATCTATCAGGGTAATAGCAGAGGTCTATAAACTCTGGGCCATTGGCAGCTTAACAAGCTCAGGCTCTCAAAACTCCCAGCTCTGAAGGCAGCACCGTCTCTATTTGTGGGAGAGATCAAGTCATGCAATGTGAGCAAACAGCTGACTACATAAAACACATTTTATTTGTACTTCAAATAATATATTGTGAGATAATATAAGAGCTATGAACTTTTGATCTATCAATGATGAACCTATCCAGCAAAAGAGGAATAAAAATGAAATGGTTTTATTTTAGGAAAGAAAATTCACCACCAGTATATTATTTATTTGTTCTTTTAGAAGACAATTTGAAGTGATAATTTTTTTAAATGTTCTTTAAAGAAAGCACAGAATTATAAATAATATTTTTCTGGATCTCACTCGACATAAAGACATCTGCAATAAACAACAACAAAAAAGATTATTTTTTTCTGGAGTTCAAGCTTGCTTTTTATCCTGAGTAAATTAGGAAATCAATTTATAATTGATGAGGAAGTTATAGTGTTCTGTCTGTGAGGAGAAATGTTTGGGTGCACTCTTCTGTGTCTTTTCTATTGCATGAGACATTTCTCTGTTTGAATAACAAAGGCTAAGTTGTCCTTGACTTATGACCCATGCAAACTGTCCTGAAAGTCGGCCGACAAGCCATGTTTCTGGTAAAAGCGATAGGAAGGAATGCCTATTCATTATGTTTCTACAATTTAGCCACAGACGATTATTGGTAATAGGAATCAATAGAAAAGTTAAATGGCATAGATTGGTTTCTGCAATTATAAGTAGAGCCAAACAAAATGAGAACATCCATTTGTGGAAAATAACAGATGGGTGAGAAAGGGGAAGAAAGTGGATGCTGGATGAAGGATACAGTTGCCTTTAGACTGTTTTAAAACCGCTGGACAGGTGGTCTGCCTGGTCATCTGGCAGGCGTGGTGTGTGGTTATGATTAGTGTCTTTTCTTTTTTGTTTCCTTCTTTTGTCATCTTCTTGTTGTAGCCTCCATCTATCCCACCGACAAAGGGTGAAGGGGGAGCGGGGAGAGGACAGAGAAAAAGAGGTTGGCTTTGTAGTCCATTCCTAAATTGTATAAACAAACATTTTCATTGTCCTCATCACTTGATGAAAATCTATGCTGTTCCCATTCTCGGCCCATTTTGTTATTGTTAATAAAATGGCAACAAATATGGGTGAGCATATTATCTCCAGAGGAGGATATGGCATTACTTAGGTGCTACTCCCTACAAGGCTCAGAGGTCGGAGATGTCACCCATTCATTGTTGCTACAAGATTGTTACGAAGTCCAAAAGTAATTCTGTTTGCTCTAGATTAAGTATGTAGAAGGCTGAAATTGAATGAACAGCAACAAGTAAAACAGCTACTCCTGAACCTGAAGGCTTTGATTTCACAAGCTATTATAGACTTTCAAAATATATTTGAAATCAGTACAGATATGACTATGTTACATTTTAAATCTGTCTAGATCTCAATTCATAAGCATGTTAGCTTTGCACTAAAATGAAGAGTTTACCCCATCTGTGCCATAGGCAACAGAATTAGAAAACTGGTGTGTTTTTAGAAATCTTCAAGAAAGCAGGACAAAAATCTTGCTGACCAGGTTCTTGTGGGGTTTTTGTTTTGCTTTCATTAAAACTTTTATTTTATTTATTAAGAAAATTTTTTTCATTCATTTTACACACCAATCAAAGATCCTACTTTTCCCTCCTCCTGCCCCCCCCCATCCTCCCTGTTCCAACCTACCCCCCACTCCCCTTCACAAGAAGGCAAGGCCTCCCGTGGGGAGGCACATCCAGTAGAGGCAAGTCCAAGCCTTTCCCTCTGCCTCAAGGCTGCACAAGGTGTCCCATCATAGGTAGTGGGCTCCAAAAAGCACAGTCATGCACCAAGGATGGACTCTGATCCTACTGCCAGGGGCCCCCAAGCAGATCAAGCTACACAACTGTCTTGCCATGCAGAGGGCCTAATCCAGTCCTGTGCAGGCTCCACAGCATTTGCTTTTTAAGGAGTTTGGATTCCTTATGGTTTATCCTTCCCTAATTTTTCTACCTGCTAGAGGCAGAAGTTCACTAATTTAGGTCTGTTCATACAAGACATAGAAAAAAAAATGACATATTTTAGTAACTTACATGATAAATGTCATTTTTTCTTTCCTGCTTCTCCTGAGATAAATGATAACTCTGCATATTAAAAATAAAACATACAAGAAGCCAGAGTGCCATTATTATTGAAAATTACTCTTCAATAAACTAAAATGACTCATGAGGTGATAATCTTTATCTTTGTGAAAAATAACATCACAGTCATTTCAATCTTTTTACCGCATCATATCATTTGATAGTGCTAATTCAGTGAGTTATAGAGACATAAGTATTGAATATCAAATTAAGCTATGTGTAACAAAAATGAATAACTATTCTACAAATGAGTTATTTCAAGAAACTAGTCACTTTATGGGCATCTCACTTAAAGCTGAATTTGACTTAAGAAAAAGTTGCACGTTACACAAACATAACCTGAATAATCAGCTAAACCATAATTTTCTCAATAACCTAAGAGAACTATTGAATTTTCCAATTATTGTTTAATATTTTTCTTCAAAGAAGTCAAAATTAAAATTTATAATTATATTACCAATATTGGGTGTGTGTACATGCATACTCATGGTTTTGTTTTTGTTTTTGTTTTTTGTTTTTTTCGAGACAGGGTTTCTCAGTGTAGCTTTGCGCCTTTCCTGGAGCTCACTTGGTAGCCCAGGCTGGCCTCGAACTCACAGAGATCCGCCTGGCTCTGCCTCCCGAGTGCTGGGATTAAAGGCGTGCGCCACCAACGCCCGGCCACATATTCATGTTTTGTTGAGTGCCAACATACATGCTGATACACATTCAGGTTTATGCATGTGCATTTGGAGGCAAGATACCAAGCACATGTGTCATTTCTTAGGAGCTGTCCAAGCTATTTTTAGAAACAGTATTTCTCAATGGAACCTGGAGATCCCAAATTAGGCTACAGTATTTGTGCCTGAAAGCTTCAACAGACCTCTTGTTTCTGTATCCCCAGGGCAGGGATAAGAAGCATGTGACACTACACTTGCATTGTTATGTAGGTGTTAAAAATTAAACACAGATCTTCTTTTTCTCCCAGATTTCTCCTATTTATTTTCTCTGCCTGCCAGCCCCGCCTATCCTTTCTCCTGCCTTGCTATTGGCTGTTCAGCTTTTCATTAGACCATCAGATGTTTCAGACAGGCAACGTAACACAGCTTCACAGAGTTAAACAAATGCAACATAAAAGCATATAACACAGCTTTGCATCATCAAACAAATGTTCCATAGCACAAACAAAAGTAATGTACCTTAAAATACTATTCTACAACATGCCACTAAACCAAAACTGAAAGGGGGAACCTTGATACTAGGAGCTTGCTCAAATACCATATATGTCATGTACAAAGGATCTACAGATCATCTCTACAGAAAAGGGATTTTTATCTCTGGATAAACTGGGTGAGCTTAATTTAAACCACAAAACAACTTTAGTTAAATTAGAACTTCTTGAGTATCCTTGTATTTCACATAATTTATGTAGACTAAAGATCTTCATTACTGTTTGAGAAAAACTTTATTAAAAAGTATTTCACATGCTAGTTGAAGGATTGGGGTTTAAGTCACATATATTCATTTGTAGTGTTTGTGAACACATCTCTGGAGTTTCAAAACTTTCGAAGCTCACAATGACACAGACTTATAAGAACTGTAATGCTGTTGAGAGGGCACTGGCTTTACTTTTAGGAGTAAATGTTCACTAGGGAAATGAAAAATACATTTATAAGTGCATAATACATTTATGTCTTTCAACCTTTGTGTCTTCCACTACACTATTTGAAATACCTAATTACAAAGTGATTATTTGAGGTAGGCAAAAGACACCCATGAGGCAGCCTGAGTCCACATGGTCAGACCAACCTGAAGTTTCCATAGGAATCCCAGGCGCCTTGCAGTGGTGGGTGCCATTATGATGAGCAAGTATATGGTGGAGAAATGGATGGGAAAGACAGACAGAATGGTCCATGTGCTGTGGTAAGAGGCACTTCTAAAGAGGCAAGGGCAGTGAGGAATGGGCTGATGGCTATCACCTTGCCACATGAGACCAGTGTGGCATCTGGGCCTGGACTGCTGCCTAGGATCGAGTTTGCAAGACATGATGACATTCAGGCCCTGGCTGCTGCTAGGTGTCCAAGGGCCTTGCTGCCTCCGGGGCCATTCTGATCTGAGTGATCTGTGGTGCCACTGGGGCCATGGTGATGTCTACCCGAGCTGTTGCCAAGGGCATGCCTCGGTCCATGTTCCTGCTACAGCTGTGGTCTGTGATAATGTCCACAGCCTGTGTTACCCACAGGGGGTAACAGGAACCATGCTATGTTTAAATCTGAGGGCAATGCTGAATTGGTCCCCACCCCTCACGGGCCCGAGATAGATGGTCCTACTATCTGTCACTGGATACTGCAGCAGGGCACTGTCCCCCACCAGCTCAATAGGAGAGCTGGCTCCCACACTCATGAAAGTTGGCCCCACCCATCACCACCGACTTGGGAGACCTGGCCCCAATGGCTTGGGCTTAGGAGAGTTGGCTCTGGCCTTCACTTGAGGGGATGAACCCAGTGGCCCAAACTCACCAGCTCAGTTACCACCCAAACCCACATTCTGGGCCTTGGGTTAGCCCACTCTAACATCTACACTGTATATGACCTGCTGAAGTTCATAAAGGGTCTGGTCCTGCTGAACAATAACTGCTGGATCTCCATGACTCAGGACAATAGCAGGATATCCAAGAGGAATTTTGGTGAGTGTCCAGTGATGATGATGTACCAGAGGCCTTGGACCAGACCAATGACTCACTGCAATGAAACTTTTGCGGATGGGGCTGATTGGACCAAAGTGTATACTGAGTGACATACCACAGCTCCCAATGCCACTAGAATGAATGAAGAGGTGTGGGAAAGACAAAAGAGCAAGGTGGGCTTTTGCTTGTTTGTTTGTGTTGTTGTTTTTAATTAATTTGGTGGGGGCATGCTGCAGAGGTGAGGAGCAGATATGGAGGGACTAGGAGGTGAGCAGGATTGGAGTGCATGATGTGAAATTCCCAAAGAATCAATAAAGAATTATGTTAAAGAAAGGAAAGGAGGAAGGGAGGGAGGGAGGGAGGGAGGGAGGGAGGGAGGGAGGAAGGAAGGAACTGCTTATTTACAGTCCTTTCTGATATCTGCAGTTGGTAAAATAGACATCATTTTCATGCAGTATGCTGAAGTGACTGATATAATGAATTAGATAAATACTGAAATCTTCCATTTGTAAAACTGGAAAAGGTAAAATCAAATACATTCTAAAATTGCTATCTTCCTCGTGCTAGCTATTTTAAATTAATGTGCTTGAATTATTTTTCACAGCAGTAATCAAAATACCCATAACCTCCCTCACTATTTTCCCTCAATAACCTGTTAAAATAACATTGTCTACAATTATGGCATCGTTTGTTATGCATGGCATGATAGAAGGCAAATACAAAGAGGTACTATCATTACTTTTGTCCTTTGTTCTTTGGGGCCAGAATATTGTGTACTTCTTTACTTTGACATTTATGGCTTTTAGATTGGTAATGGACTGGTTTGTATGGCTCATTATCTTGAATGATGATAATATTAGAGTGTGGAGCATCTATGTTTTCTTTTAAGCATAGGAAAGGCTCCATGCAATTTAGCAGAGGTTATTACTAAACAATTACCCAGAATACAATTCACATCTAATAGGACATCAAGTTCTAAAAAGAATATTTACTACATCTTGTAAGATACTGGACCAGGTAATATTCAAGTGTTCATTTTGTTGCTAATATATAAAAGTTTATTCTGTCATATTCATAAATGAAAACTATATGAAATAATTGGCCTTTAAACATGGCTAAACTAAAATATAACTTACTAAATATTTGAAATTATGAAATTGTATTGGAATCAGGAAAATATGTATGTACTAGTAAACTTAATCCATTATCTTAGGAGCCAGATCCCTATATTCTATAATATTAACTTTCTAATTATCCTCAATGATAATGTCCAAGTACTCTAGAAGTATAGCCAAATATTATAAAAAAAGCAAATGAAATAGAATAAAATAAGACTTTAGACAGAAAGATAAAAACAAAAAAGTAATTCCTAAAAATTAATATAGTGCTGGCAAATAATTTATAGAGTAAAATTAGAAAGAGTAATCTTTTAACAGCTAAAACAAATAATTCAATATTAGGAACTCAGAGAAACACCAATTAGAAAAAGTAACAGCATAGTGCCAAGGGTTTAATATGGGGCTGGCCACCTGATAGTAGTCATATTTACATAAAGAAGCAAGTGATTTACATAGATTAGAATCCTTATTTTGTTGTCATGGTAGGAAGTAACTAGGTAGTCTCCAAGGAAGAATGAATAAATTAGAGAAAATTGTAATCCCAAATGTGGAAACAAGTGAGGCCCAGTTTTATTTAAGATACATGGCCTTTGGGCCAAAGTAATTTGCCAACATGAGAAAATATGAATAAGAAATATTAAGTATATAATACTTAATCTTAAATTGTGAGTAATTTAATTATTTTATCAAAAACAGAAAAGTATGCATTAGACATATATGACAATGAATAGATGATTTTTAGAGAACATATTAATATTTTAGGTCACTGATAAAATATTTCCTGTGTCTCTCTCTTAAAGAAGTATTACCCAAACAGTTCAAGCTAATCGACTGTCTCACTTATCCAGAGGGCCTGATCCAGTTGGGGGCTCCTCAGCTATTGGTTCATAGTTCATGTGTTTACACTAGTTTGGTTATTTGTCCCTGTGCTTTTTCCAATCACGGTCTCAACAACTCTGGCTCATACAATCCCTCCTCTTTCTCACTGCTTGAACTGTTTGGGAGGCCCCCAGGCAGTGGGACCAGGACCTGTCCTTAGTGCATGAGCTGGCTGTTTGGAGCCTGGGGCCTATGCAGGGACACTTTGCTCAGCCTGGGTGAAGGGAGGAGGAAACTGGACCTACCTCGACTGAATCTACCAGGCTGAGCTGAATCCCCAGGGAAGTCCTTGCCCTGGAGGAGATGGGAAATGGAGGGTGGGTTGGGGGGATGGCAGTGGGGGGGGAAGGGGGCACACGGGAGGAGGGAGGACAGGGGAATCCATGACTGATACGTACAATTAAATTAAATTATAAAATAAAAATAAATTTAAAAAAGGAAGTATTTACCAGTGTTCTGGTGTCATTTTAATTCAAAACATCTCTCTTGTCTCAGTGTCTAACTCTTATACTTAAGCCTGTTGTAAAACAGCTTTATTAACACCTCTATCCAAAATGTTTACTTGTCAATGTTTGTTCTGAAATACAGTAGTACATATGTTGCTGTTAATGAAAGGAACATCTCCTACATTCAGTAAAGGCAACTTTCTATATATAAAACTCTAATCAATTGACTTACTATCCTCTAAGAGAACCAAAAAACGAATGTGTGAAAAAAGACAAATCATTAGCTTGAATTCAACACATACATGACTGACTGTCTACAACATGCCAACTGTCATGACTACTGCCAGTGTTAGTTTTCAATCAAGATATTTAACTACATGCATCATGAATGTCAAGTTTTATGTGCAGTTGTTTATGCAAAAGTATTTCTTTCTGAATATTTTGAATAGATATTTTGAACTGCTATTTTGAAAAGTTGATCTTTGATTCACTTTCTTTGGCAATGATTTATAACAGTTAAGACTTCAGATTCTAAAATCTGTGTATGGGGGACATTTTTTGCAATAGTAACATGACTTAATTACTATTGAACAAAAAAATTTAAGACACAATAACAGAAGTGGAGTATAGATTTGAACCAAGTCATATGCCATATGGATAGCACTGCACTGTCGTGTTCCCTGTCTGTTCAGCCAATGTAAATAGAAAACATTCTTCATGACCTGACCACAGAACCGGTGTCTAGTGAAGTATTATCTTAATGGAAAATGCTCTGGAAGTTGAACTGTATGATGTATCTGCAGATAGTTGTAATTCTTTCTCCTGGAAAAGTTAGAAGTATCCAGGGCTACAACTCTTGATGCACTCGTTAAAATATCAATCAAGGAGTTAATAGAAAAAATGAAAGAAATGGATGCATATAAAACGACATGCAGATAATCTTTTTATTTGTAGCATACATAAAATAAAGAGACATGTTAAATCATTTTGTCACAGGAGTTAAAACTTAATGGACCTTCTTAAGTTATCTATTACTTCATAGTAACTTATCTTAAAATTTCTTTTTATTAGATGGTCTCTGTGAACCATAAATCTGAACAAAATTTCAAATGGGTGTCTACTTTAGGACTTCTCATAAGATTATATCCAAGGTTTCTGCCAGGGTGGGTTTTTGTCAGAATTTCAAGTGGGAAATTATCTGGCATGCTCCCTGGTGAGCTTCCCTTCATTGAACCAAATTCACTTTTATTGAACCAAATGTCGCTTTTTTTTTTCTGACTGTGCCTGGAGTGTTATGTCATATGAAACAATCTCACATGGCGATTTGATGCCTTAAAGCTGAAGAAAGACAAAGTTGAAGGAGGGAGGGTCTCAAGATAGAAAGAAAATTTCTTGGAGCTGGGTATTTCAGTCAACTTTTCACTACTATAATGAAACTCCTCATGCTGGGTACTTTTGAAGAGAAGAGATCAATTTAACTCACAGTTTTGAGGGTTCGTGGACACAGCGTTAGAGCTGGCTCATTCTGGGGAGAAACTTGCAGCTGTGTCATGCTTAGGTTGTGAGAATGACAGCACTGTTAACAGTACCAAGTTAGTGCATGGCAGCAGAGCAGGTGGGTATGAAACACACTTGGAAGGTCTAGCTCAGACATCTAAAAAACTCTCCCTCTGAGGAAAGCCCAGCCCAGAAAAAGAATACTCCTGTATGGAACCTTCCGAGACCTAAAGAATTGTTGCTAGGCCCTATCTCTTTAAAGTTCTCTCATTTTTCATAATACTGTCTCTAACTCATAGACCCTTAAGGAGCAAACTACAACTCACTCGGAACACTGGAGACATGGACCTGAGAACAAATTCTTCAAATGATCATATAACAAAAGTAATAAAAGCAAAGCAGTTTCCCAATCTGGAGAGTACGTTTTAAAAGTCTGTTTTCAACTACAGAAAAGCTTTGAAGATAAAGATTATCATTTTCTGGATGCTGTGTAGGACTAATGTTGACCTGTGTGATTGTTCTCACAATTGCTCTCCAGTGATAACTTACTTCTGCTTCTCTCTGCAGAGCAAGTCAAGCCCTTATATGCTTTGTGAGGCAACTTTGCTCTATTTAAACGGCCCTATTCTGTTTGCTTTAATGGGAAGTGTGATCCATTATGCTACAAGATAAGGTAGCGGTCTGAAGGGAAAAATCACTTAAACTTCAGAGCACCTGGCTAGCAATCCAACCTGTCCGCTGAGCTGAAAGAAAGAAGTGATGCTCTGCGTTATATCATTTAAACTTCTTCTCTTCTTTGGCATTTATATCTGGACATTATCCTTTAAAAGGTCCATGCTTATCATGGATCAAGTGAAATTAAACAGTAACATAGTTTAAATCTTTAATTTCACAATGTTATGTGCTTAATCCCCAGGATATTATTATTGGGAAATGCAGCTGTTAAAATGTCAGACTGGTCATTATAGGTCATGCCCTTAAACTAAGTTGTGAAGTCCTGGAGTCCTCCCGCTCTTCGTTCTTTGTCCATAAACAGAGAGATTACATTAACTGTGTTTGCTACCATGAAGTAATGCCCAAAGGAAAGCTATGGATGCAATCGACCAAGGACCAAACCCTCTAAAAATGTTAGATGAAATAAAACTTTACTCTTAATAAATTAATTATTTCAAATAGTTTTTTTACAGTAACAGAAAGGTGGCTAATACAAACAGGGAAGAAAATTGCCACAATAGTGCTTTGCAGGAATGCAAAATACAGATATGGTAAGATGGAGGCCTTTAACAAGAGTCCAAAGGCAAGACTTAGAGATAAGGCAATGTTTGAAGACCTCCAATATGAGTTTGAACCAAAGCCTGGGAGGTCAGGCAGTGTGGAATGATCATACTGCTACAAGCAGCCCCTGACAGGGCAAGGCACAAAGCTGTAAGAACAAGGTACAACTTCAATAGTGACCCCAGGAAGATGTAGATTCCAGAAATATGTAACCTCCACTGTGAGAAGCTGCAGGCAACATGTAAAACTACCCAAGTAAATGTCCTTATGTGCTATCACCAGCAAAACCATAGAGGTGAGGTGATAAACCTTTGCAGTTTTAGTGCTAAGGAGGTAGAGATGTGAGATCAAAAGCTCAAAGTCACCTTCAACCACATAGTAGGTTTAAAGCCAGCCTGAACCACATGAAACCCTATCTCAAAGAAAACAACAACAACAAACAATAGTTGGGATGTTTGTTTGCTTGTTTGTTTTTAATTCCATTGATCACTAGGGCAGTAAGAATTTGACTTGACAAATTCATGAATATATTTGTCCCAGTGACCCATTTATTAAAATTTTTTTGTTTCTATGGTAGAAGTTTTATAATTGTTTTTTTTTTCCTTTTTTGTTCTGTTCACAATTATTTCCATCACTCTCTTATTCCATTATAGAGTTATATAATATGTAAATTGTCATGCATAACATAAAATAAAACATGACTTTAAAACTACCAGGAACAAAACAAAAACAGATATAATAAGAACCCACAGTCCACATTCCACCACAGTTTGAATGCTTTATATATCAGCACAGGGATTTAATGTTTGTCTGACTGGGATTTCTTTAATCCCTCATTATTTCTTTATTACTTGTTTTGGGATTCAGTGTGTACCCTCAATGCCTGTCTCACTATCGGTGTGGAACTACAGAATTTGTGTGTGGGGGTGGAGGTTATTGTTGATGTTGAAATGGGTGTGAAGCTTTCGGTGACAGGATGGATTTCTCGAGTTTGACCCATAAAGGTAATTGTATTAAAGGAACGGTGATGGGAACTGAATCGTTGTCAGGAAGGGGAACTATCATTTCTAGGGTGCAAGTAATTGGGGGGGTTGTGAGACCTTGCCTCCTTCCTTTCTCTCTCTTTACTCTTTGGCCATGAGTTAAAGAAACAACCACTATGATGCATCACCACCTCACCACAGTCACCAGTCAGCTGACCCTGGACTGAAAGACCTGAACTTTGCTCATTAGAAGTCCATTATGTCAGAGTTTTGTCTGAGTAACAGAGAGCTTACTAAAACAGAGACAGTGAAGGAACTTTAGGGACAATGTAAAATTTCGTAATCCATAGGCAAGAATGGTCCAGAGGAAAGAGGTTGGGTTAGAATGAAAGAGAATGAAAAGCAAGAAGTGGCTGCCCTCAAAAAGACAGTTTAACAATCATGTGTTTCAGGACCATACTGAGACTATATGAAAAATTGTAGTTAAATATAAGCAGAGTGATATATTAAAAGACAAAAAAAAAAGAAAATTTTAGAAAGAGCTTGAATTAATGTATTTTAACCAAAGGAGATACTTAGGAGATATGAAGTAAATTGAGACAAAAGAAAGCATCCTCAGAGGACCAGAACACACTGACTCTACTGAATCATTCAGTCCTTATGGAAGACTTTCCCCAGAAGGCCTTGTTTGTTGCTATTAGATATTTAGAAAACCACGGAAGAAACCATATGTGTATGCAGTGTGTGTGTGTGTGTGTGTGTGTGTGTGTGTGTGTGTGTGTGTGTGTGTGTATGTGTGTGTGTGTGTTTGGGCATATTGTAAATTTACAAGAAAATTTATAAATTTATAAGAAATCATATTTCTTATTTCTATATTCACATAGAATATTAAATTTATTTCCTAATTAGGAACCTGCTCCATTTAAGTCATATTCACATGTGTGCACACATATATGCACATACATATGAGCTATATATGCACATATAATCTATGTATAATATCTAAAATACCATACTGAATAGGTTAGTGATACTGAAAATTATAGAACAGGTTAAATAGTTACGGACTCTTGTAAGACAATTTATTAATTGTTCTTATAAAAAAAAAAAAAAAAGAGCCAGATATTGGGTGAATTCTGAAAGATCAGAGAACCAGAACAAGCCACAGCCAATCTCACCTAGACAACTCCTCATCCAATCCTGTTTCCATGAATCCTCAGACTGAAAACTGCTGAATCCACACTCTAATGGATCTCAGCTGAACTACTGCTAAAAGACTAAAAGCTTAAAAGCCTCTAGTTCTTGGTCCTTATGCCTTGTATAGTTTTCTGTTTCTTGCCATCACTTCCTGGGATCAAAGGCATGTGTCTTTCCCAAGCAAGACATGAGATCTCAAGTGCTGGGATTAAAAGTGTATACCACCATGCCTTTCTCTGTTTCCAGTGTGGCCTTGAACTCACAGAGATCCAGATGGATCTCTGCCTCTAGAATGCTAGGATTAAGGGTGTGTGCCACCACTATCTGGCCTCTATGTCTAATCTAGCGGCTTTTCTGTTCTCTGGCCCCAGATAAGTTTTGTTAGGGTATACAATACATTGGGGGGACACAATATATCACCACATACTCTATGCATGGTAAGGTCAAAAATGTCTCATCTTCTGTTCTCTGTATTTTATATGTTCTGTGGCTGCAATAGTCATGGGAAACTATTACACACAGTCTCTACAGCATCCTGACATAGCATTCTCAAGTTTCTTACTTTAGCCTAATTACTTCATATTCTGTACTTTTGGTAAATTATCCCCCAGTATGGCAAGTGGACTTTTTATGCTGGATCATCTAAAATTATCTAGAGTGTTGTACTTTCACATGAATTTTAAACGACATTATGTGGTAGTAATTTTTCTTTGGGACCACCAGCCTGCAAATAATGACATAATTATTATTAATTATGAAAGCTCGGATTTAGATTAGATGTGTTCCTAACTAGTTCTTATAACTTAAGTTAACCCATATCTTTTCATCTACATTCTTTTATGTGGCTTGCTTATCTTTAGTCTATATTGCCCATCCTGATTCCTCTGTGTCTGGCTGGAAACTGCCTTTTGTCTTCCCAGTTTTCTCTCTCTGCCAGAAGTCCCATCTACCTCTCCTGTCTAGCTGTTGACCATTCAGCTTGTTAATAAATAAATCATAGCAATACATCTTCACAGTGTACAAATATCCTACAGCATCATTAACAAACAGGCTGGATATTTTTCATCTTCTTGTGATTAGGATATCAAAGTATCCAAATGTGAACTCATCTTCCTCTCTAAAACCATATGGAGTGTTTTTTTGATTTTGTTTTTTGCATCTCAATGGTACCTCTCCCAGAGGCATTCCAATTATTTTCCTGAAAATATATGCACTAACATTTGCTCAAACAAACATTGATCTCAATTTTTGTTTTCTACAGTATTTTTGCTTCATTCATTCATCAATTTCTACTTATATTGTCACTGCATTAGTGCATTTCCTCTTGTGTTCCTAGATTTATCCAGCAAACTCTTCAATTACTTCTCTATAACTCTATAGCTTGTCTTCCTCTATTCTGTTGCTTTGGTTTTTTTTTTTTATTTAATGTCTTTTATTTTTGGTGATTATTATATAATTATATCTTTTGTCTTTTAATTTCCTCCCTCTAAGCCCTTCCATAAACCCAGTTCAATCCCTCTTTATCACCTATTTTTTAAATGTTGGTCTATGCCTAAATCCATCTTGCTCAGTCTGTATATAACACTTGCATGAATGTGATTTCAGATCTGATCATTTGGTATTAAAGTATAACCAATTTATTTACCTTTCCCTTGGGAAGACTATTTCTCCTTCTTCATGTAAAGGTATAAAACTGGAGATAATTATAGAAGAGTCAGCATAAAAAGGCCACTTACATCATAAAAAGGATGAAGTTGCCAAAAGTACAAAATTTTAGGTAAGCAGGTCACAGTTAGAAATTGAGTATGCTGTAATAGGATGTGGTAGATCTCAATACTCTCTAGTTGCCTGTAGTTTTTGTGTTTTGTTAAGTCCTCCTGGGATTTCTCCTTGTCAACATTAGCATGTTGACCAGTGTCATCGTTGTTTAGCTTATGCTTAGGCAGTCATGTTAATGATACTTTATTGGTGTACCTTCTGATGCTTCTACAAGACACAATCTCATAGAGAACACTCTGTTCCTCTGACTATTACAGTCTTTCCATCCCTCTTCCTCCTCCATGATTCATGATCCTTAGATGTAGTTGAGTTACAGATGTATTAGTCTGGGCTAGGTTCTGCAATAAGAAGTTTCCTCAATAATGGGTGAGGATGAATCAATTTATTTTTATATATAGCTCTGAAAAACTTCCTTCAAAGTGTGATCAGCTAGTATCACACTTATTATTAAGCTTTCTAAAGATTCCTTCGTATCTATAGGAAAAAGGGCAAGAAATATTTTCCGAAGATCCTTGTCATATCTAAATTCTTATTTCTTATTCATCTCCCCCTCAAACCAGCTGTCCCAGGCACAGTATGGTCCTTTCTCCCATGTCCTTACTTACCTTCTTCCTTGATAGTACTGCCATCTTTTCAGATACAATTGATCTGCATAATTCTTCAGTAGTGTTGATAATTCAAATTATGCATCTGATTTTGGAAGACTTTTATTACCATCCCCTATATTCCCAGTCCTGGTTTTTCTTGTTCCTGTTAAGAGAAAATGCAAACTAATACATTATAATAATAGAAGTAAATTTACCTCTAAATTTTCTTTCTTGAATACATTCTGAAACTTTATGAAGACAGACCATGGCATTAGTTTTTTGTCAAAACTCTTATCACAGTATCTGGTTCATATAATTATCTGAGACTTTCAAATACAGAATTAACAGTGAAAGAATACTCCCATGAATAAATGATAAGTCAAAAGTGATAATACATATCCTTTATAACTCTTAGATTGTAGTAATTGATTGACATCATCTAAAAATAAATTTCATGATACTAATTAAGATTTTTATCTATAATTACAATATATTTTATCATTTCTTTCCTTCTCAAAGTGTTTCATAATAACAGATTGAGTATATATCAATGCAAATAGATTAACATACCTTTAGTGATATGTGAACACATCTATTTACATGAAATTGCAAGAAATGAACTTTACATTTCAACAGCATCTGAATATCTGTTTTATTACGGAGGTTAAATGTCTTGTCTTTCAAACTATTCTTTTGATTTAAAATCTCACTTTTTCTCCTAGTGGTTACTTTGGATAGTTACTTAAATTTATTAATATGGTTTTTCCTCTTGTAACTAAAAACTGTTTGTTGTTCTGATATTTTTAGTAATGATTCTATATTTTCTAAACTATAATATAAATACTCATTTTCTCTGTTACTCATTGATAGAGTGCCTTGGTTAAAACAGTATTTTTATGATAGTACACATGACCTTACTCAGCATTATTGGTCAGCACAGAAAGAAGTATTTGTAGAGACAGCCGATCTCCCTAGGGCATCTGTCTCACCTTGAGTAAACAATTTCAAAAGAAGAAACTGCAAGAAAGAAATGTGGATAATGGCTGAAACATCTTCCTCCTTTCCAAGCCTTTACTCCACCACTATAAAGGGTCACAAGTCAACTTTTTCCCCTGGCAGATCACTCAGTTTCCCATGAGAGAGTGGCTGCCCCTTGCTGTGTATGCTAAGAAATAGCTCATGTGTTGAAGTCAGACTCTGTCTATTTCTGTCTTCTATATTTTTTAGCAGCCTTAGAAATCTAAACTTTTTATACTCTATTCCTTGGTCTGAATTTTTGTTATAAAGCTCTGCACACTCATTAAAACTCAGTAGGAAATACTGACTCTGTCATAAGCATCATTGCTTCATGGTTCTGTGAAGATCAGAATGCTTGGTCCTATAAGGCTATTTTAATTGGACTTGAATAGACTTATTTTTTTTTTGAGATATGGTCTAACTGTGAAACGCTGGCTTGCCTAAAATCCTCTATGAACTGTGTAAACCAGGTAGGTCTTGAACTCACAGAAATCTGCCCGTTTCTGCTTTCCAAGTATTGGGATTAAAGACATGAGCCACTGTGGTTGATCTTATGTAACAGATATTTTATACATATATAAACACATAACTCTAATGAACAAACAGTGCAGGCAGAAGTATACATGACTCATGAAAGATGATATAAAGCTATTTTTTCCTTGTTTCAACTCTATCATGGTTTTCTTTTTCGTATGTGTGTGTGTGTGTGTGTGTGTGTGTGTGTGCGTGTTCATGTGTGTGCAGAATAAGTGAAAAAAAGGTCATTGATAGTAAAAGTGTAAAACCCTAATTGAAACTTCAAGGCTTGAGCATGCCTATTCTTATTGTATAAGACCACTGAGATGGATAGAGTTTGTGATGGACAGGTGAATGTTTAAATGACTTCCTTAGTCTATCTGTGTTATATAGTTATTGGTGAGCCCATTACAATCAAGTGCCTTTTTAGAGATGAGACTTTGTTTCAACATCCTTATTTATTTGATAATGAGTTTTATTGTTCAAGAAGTAATTCCTCTGTAGGCTACTCATTTATGAAAATTGGGTTTTACTCCAAATACTTTATATTTTAATATAAATTAGAAAGACCAAAGGACTGGAAAAAGGGAGGGAGGAAGAAAAGAAGCTAAGATTTGGACAGTCATTTACCTAACCATGTGAATCCTCTGTTTCTTGTAGTGCATTGGTTGAGGTAGGCATCATTCACAGTCTCATTCCAATTTTTTTCTGTCTGCAGTTTTGCTGTATGACTATGTATTTGTAAGGAGTAATTTGAAGAATATGCAGAATGATTAGTTGTTTGTAATTTTATAATATAATGTTTGTTGATAATCACTTTCTGGCCTTCAATGTTGGCTTAGTGCAATTGCTCCCAAGCCCTTCTTTAAAATCCACATCAAATCCTTTGCTTAAAAGTGAAGATGAGAAATTAAATTAAGTTTGGTGAATGTTTTTCTAAACCGATTTTTCCTTCCTCTAATTTTGTATCCCATTAATAATTTCTTCTTTGAACAAGTAAGGAGGCAATTAAAACATGTGATTTTGACTCATGGTTGAATTTTCTCCTGGCAAATAATGCAGAAACTATTTCAACAAATTTAATGTGAGGCATAGCCGGATACCTGATCTTAACAAATATATTTGAGTGGTACAAAAGTATTTAATGTGTGCTACTGGGACAAAATATTTCAGGTACAACCAATCTTAAGATTGATGAGAATATGTAATATAAGAATACATTGATAATCACTTTATTTATCATGTTACTATGTGATCTTTTTTTTTAAAATGATCTGTTCTAATTCTGAAGGTAAGTACCAAGACAACCTGTTTTGTGCCCTGGGCATCACTTCATTTAAATTTCTAACTGACACAAAGGAATGGTTTTGATAAGCAGGTTTATAAGAATCATAATTTTTCCAGTATCATCTTGACTAATACTTTAAAAATATAAATTATTGTTACCACAGACAAAAAGGAAGAAAATCTGGGACACTGGAGTGCAATTCTCCCCTGCTTCCTAAGGAGGTAGTAAGGCTCAGATTGATATATGAAAGCTGTAAATGGAGTGGCGGCGATGATTGTTTGCATATTACGAAGTTGTATCAACAAAGAAGTCCTTTAATGTTCATTAAGGTCCATGCATATGTTTCATAGGATTTTCTAGGAAAACTATATCCCTGTCAAGGAGAGAATGCATTGAATGTGCAATGCTCATCATTTTTTTTTCCCAGAGAGGTGAAGTGAAAGAAAAAAGTAGCTTAGAAGAATAGTAGTCAGTAGTACAACTAAAATAACCTGGTAAGATAAAATGTGAAACTAGGGTTCAGAAAATCAGAAGGAGAAAGGACTACACTTTAGAAAAGTGTTTGCTCTTTCTCAAATTTACATCTATAACATTGTTTATCTGACACCTCACTATGAAGACCATTTTCCCTGTGGCTATGTTTTTTGTTACATTATTGCAATTTTCTCAGGTTCCCTATTGTCTTCTAGATGAGTATCTCTCAAGGTTTCTAATCAGAGACCCTAGAACAGAACATATCACTAAATTGAAAATACTGTACAAAACAAATAATTTTATTTTTAAAGGTTAGAACATACTGAAGTGAGCTAAAACAATTAAGGATATGCTATTCCTTTGGAAAATTAATCTGTCAAATTCAATTCCAGAAAAAGATAAATTATTAAACATAAAAACTATTCTGCTAAAATACAAGTTATACTTAAAATCATAAGGTTAGCATACATTGTGTATGTTGGCGTTCTGTGTGACATTAAAATCTTATCACAGTAAAATTAAAGTAATAAAGAAACAGTATTATTCAGCACATGGCTTTGCCTCGTGTGCCTGCAAAGAACAGCAAGGCATTTGAAAAAGAAAATAAAATGCATCTCACAGAATTGGTCTATTTAGATGTAATGTCTACATAAAATTTTATTATATTTTCAATGCCTTTCTAAGTATGTAAGAAAATGTAAGAAATGTGAATTGTCTCCACCTTCTCTCAAGAACTATGAAACATGAATTCCCACCGTCATGAAAATCACAATGGGGGACATTTTAAAAAGCTGAAATCACATGAAATGTTTTCCATTCATCAGAAAACGAAACTATATTTTTGTATTTAGGAAATTACTGATAAGTTAAAAGTCTTATTACTTCTCGTTATGTGTTTCTCTAACTGAGGTGGTGTGATATGGAGTCCTATTGTATGAAATTGAAGGACTTTTAATACAACAATCACACTAAAGGGCCTTCTTGATTCTTCTGTCATGTGTCATGTCTTGATTCTCACTGCTACATGTATGAGGAATCTTTTTGTTCAATGGTTCTTCTTAGCCCTGTCTTCACATAACAGTGTCAGACCACATCTGAACACGGTCCTTCTTGTCTATGACTTTCTCTAAACTGGATAGCTGCTCAAGAGACAACATCTTCTTGTTTGCATTCAGGTAAATAAAATGCAGATTCACTCTCTAATGGCAACACAAGGTCACCAGGAAGATAAAAGCTATACATTTTGTAGAAGGATTTGAAAAATAATAGCAGATAAGATGCTTCTAAAGAATAAAGTGCCATTATGAACATTGAATGAAAATAAAGAAGGAATAATATCTTCATTTAATCATATGTTTCAATAGGAAAAATTGAAAATCATATTTTGAATAAGTATTCAAATATGCTTCAATAATTGATGTCAGCCAATAATAGGGATGAATGGGATAATCAGAACATAAGCAGCAATTCATGTCCCCATAGACATTTTGGAATTACTAATGAATTCATAGCAGAAATGTGATGGAATTTCCTATAAAATTGATTTTATTGAATTAAAAATAAATAAGTATTAGTAAAATGAGTATTACTAATTTTAATATATTATCATTGTTGTCTCTGCCATAGTCAGGACACGTTAAGTAACATTTCTATGTCCTTACCATAGCTCAGAAATAATGATGGAGATTTACAGACACTGCTTCACTTGGGCAAAGGGGAACCCTCTGAGAGTGAGCTAGGTGGGACTGGTACAGAAGTAACTGGAAAGCAGCAAATTTGTAGCAAAGGTTTCCAGAGTATGAGAATTTTTGCTGATAGTCTTCTCCTTCTCCTTCTTCTTCCTCCCCCTCCGCCTCCTCTTCTTCTTCTCCTCCTCCTCTACTTCTTCTTTCTCTCTCCCTCTCTCCCTCTCTCTCTCTCTCTCTCTCTCTCTCTCTCTCTCTCTCTCTCTCTCTCTCTCTCTCCTCTCTGGTAAAATCGCATAGATAGATAGGTAATTGACAGAAAGACAGATGATAGACATTCCCTTAATTCTATTCTCAATACGCCATGATTGAGTGATCTAGACTAAAAACAGTCTATTTCTAAAAGCAGAAAAATTATGGCAGTGATTTTTTATATAATTTAATGTTTTCCTTCATTTCTGTCTCACTTTTGAACTTAAATTCCATTTCTAATAGGTGTGCCAACATTAAAAAAAAAGAATTTCATGCAATGGTATTTCACTTTTTTTATTTTATCATGGTAGGCTTCTCACAATAACTCTGCCTAAAATACAGTTTTACAATTAAAGTTAAATAAAAGAATATGATATCAGATAGGAATTGAAACATAACTGAAATTTTAATTATTTTTTATTGTTTTCGTAAAGACTGGAATACATATTGTAAAATATTCATTTGGTTTCTGGACAGTGGTGGTGCATGCCTTCAATCCCAGCACTTGGGAGGCAAAGCCAGGCAGATCTCTGTGAGTTCAAGACCAGCCTGGTCTACAGAGCGAGATCCAGGACAGGGACCAAAACTCCATGGAGAAACTCTGTCTCAAAAAAAAAAAACAAAAAAAGAAAAAATTCATTTGATGTCACTAGTCACATTAAACAGAATTTATTGCGTTTTTTTTTTTAAGCAAGTTCTATTCTAAGGATTTCAAACACATTAGTAAACAAAGTATATAGGCTGTACCTTACAGAACTCATGGTGATGTAAAGTACAGTCAGAAGGAAGTTTCACCCATATTCTTATTACAAGTGTAACTATAAGCTAAATTCATTTAATATCATTATTCATCTCATTACAGACTAACCTTGACATTGAATCAGACTATCTCATTTAGAACCAGGAACTATTGTCTACTGAGAGCCTTTGCCAACAAATAATTCAGTATTGAGTTCAGTCATAGACTTATTCAAGAAGTGATCACTGGAGATATGAACACATAGAACAACAAAAATAATTAATCCAAAGGAAGAAATAAAAATAATTTTAAAAGAACAGCATGAATAGATGGGCTGTGTACTACTTGTCCACCTACAAAAGATTTGTTAACTTTAGAATGTTAGAGGATAGGCTAGGACATAGGGGAAAACCAAATACTGCCTTATGATAAAGGAACCTATAGGAACAAATTCACTTCTAATAATATTCTTGTATACTCATGGGTCAGTATCTTCCTCAGCCATCATCAGAGAAGCTTCCTCCTAGAAAAGATGGAAATAAATACAGAGACCCACAGCTGGACAAAGTACAGAGAGTGAGAGACCTTGAAAAACTCAGTTCCAAATAGGATGTTTCTATCCATTTCTTCCCCTCACAGGTCAAGAAACCCTCTGAAAGAAGAAGAAGCAGAAAGATTGTAAGAGCCAAGGGGATGGAGGATGCCAAAGAAACCAAATCCTATAAATGCAGCAGTATCTATGTATGTATGAACTGACAGTGTGGCAATATATACAGAGCCTGTACAAGTTTGGGCTTGATGGGGTCCCATCTCTGAGGGTAGAAGTATATACAAGCCCATATCCTGAAGCCAGAAGCTGTCCCCTACTGATAACCACTCTTAAATGAAAAATTAATTTTCTTCTATAGAGTCTCACTGGATGTAAACCATTCTTAATGCCAGGCGCCATGCCCAGCAGCAGAGGGTCAACACAGAATGCATTGAAAGTTACTTTTGGAACTTTCGTTTTGTCTCATAATGTTTGATCTGCATGTTTTCTTTTATTTCTTACCTTACTGATCTTTTGCTTATATGCTATGGTTTCCAGTTTTGTGTTTTTAAGGAATTTCTACATGTTCCAGTGTGTGTGTGTGTGTGTGTGTGTGTGTGTGTCTATGTTTAAGAAAGCATGAAAAGATGTGAATCTGGTGTATGGAGAAGTTGAGAAGATCTGGGAGGAGTTGGGGGAGAGAGAACCAAAATCAGAATATATTTTATGGAAAAAAAATCTACTTTCAAGGAAAAAAAGAGCAATTTGTATTTTTTAATGATATAATGTTATGTTTAGTCACTATTTATTGTGTTTAGAAGAATAAAAAATAATGTTCATTTTTCAGGAGAGCATAATGTTCCCACAGATTTCAACTTTCCCAGTTAGTTTCAACTTTTCAGCATTTGTTAACTGGAAAAATAGGATAAAGCATCTTCATTTTGTGAATTGTCCATTTGCATTCCCCTTTAAATACAATGATGTATAACTGGAAATTCTGCCATATTCATC
>CABHPP010133611.1:0-37102 GCA_902168425.1 Peromyscus attwateri
CACGTGTCCATTAAGTGAAGTTGACACACCACATGCAGGCCTCGCTGCTGAGGATCCACAGAGCACAAGAGATTATAACTCTTGTTTCTCAGGAAACTGGTCTCTTATGCTGCAATATAAATATTTAAGAGGTGAAAACCAGAAATACTTAATTCATTATAATTTTGAGAAATAGCACAAAGGTCACCAGACTATTTATCGATGTGCACTTCCGTGTTACTGTTTTATATGGGAACACACTTGCAATATTGTAGCATGAATCTTAAAGAGTCTTATTAATAAAATCAAACCTGAGCCAGGTATTGGGGTGAACTGGAAGATCAGAGAACCAGAACAAGCCACAGCTAACCTCAGCTGGCCAACTTCTCAGCTGGTCTTGTTTCCTCAGACTGGAAGCTTCTGTGTCCTCATCCCAATGGCTCTCAGCTGAACTGTGCTGCTAGAGGCCTGAAAGCTTAACCAGCCAAATGCCTCGAGTTTCTGGTCCTCACACCTTATATACCTTTCTGCTTTCTACCACCACTCCCTGGGATTAAAGGCTCGCTTTCTGGGATTAAAGGCATGTGTCACCGTGCCTGGCTGTTTCCAATGTGGCCTTGAACTCACAGAGATCCAGAGGGATTTCTACCTCTGGAGTGCTAGGATTAAAGGTGTGGGTGCCACCATTTTCTAGCCTTTGTATCTAGTGGCTGTTCTGTCTCTGACCACAGATAAGTTTATTAGGGTGCACAATATTTTGGGGAACACAATACCACCACACAATAGTACTTCCTGTACTACCTCTGAAGCTCCCAATAGTCTCATTTCACCCACGTTTCTCTTTCTTGTATCAAATGTCCTTGGTTATGTTATGAAGCACACATTAGGGACTGGAGAGACGCCTCAGTGGGCAAATGTGATGGTCTAAGCTGGAATCTCAAACACCTTTATAGAAGCCATGTTCAGTTAGAGACCATGCCTTAGAGAATATGGTGGAGAGTGGTAGAGCATACTCCTGATGTCCTCTGGCATCCCCACAAACACTGTACATATAACACAGGCACAGACACAGACACAGAAAATGAATGAATTAATAAGTAAGTAAAAACTATACTTACTTCTGTTCATGATTCGTCAATAATTTCAACCACCATAATATTTTTTTGTCAATTTTTCTTTAAATATATTCTATAGGTTTTTTACTTTAGAACATTTCCCATTCACTGCATCATAATTAACATGCATCCTTCCTTGTTTCTGCTCGGGTGGTCAGGTTGTTATACTTAAAAGAACTTAACCTTCCTTTGTTGAGACACTACGTTATATGGTGAACTGATAGATTTCACCATCTCCTTGATGTCCATTTTGGCCTAGTATATGGCTTACTGAAAACATCTAAGCTTAATTGAACTTATTAAGTAGGAAATGTATGGTTTGTATCTAATTATTCGACAACTCATTTCAGTCGCTACATTTTGAGTTACATCTGGTAAAACTTTCTTAATGTGGTTGAAATGTCTCTATTAGTCTATTATTCTTATTAAATATTCAGCCCTTAGTTCCAGTTTATTAATTTTAAATCTAACCTCAATTACAGATTTTTGTCTTTCTTTCAATTGCTCTAACTGAATTTTATAAATGTCTGTAAATAATAACATGTCATCATTTAAAATATTAACAAATTCAGATTGTATTAGATTCATAAGGTCTAGGGAATTAAGTGAAGCAGTCTGTTCAGGAGAACTTCCTAACTAAATGGAAGTTTGCATGATGAAGTGTTTCTGAACCAGAGAAGAACAGATAGGATAGACTGAGACCATCCTAGTTTAAAGAATCAGCAATTAGGGTATTATTCCCATGTTTTTCTCACTCTTGACAAAGCAGACTGATGTCATCTATATTTATTTTGACAAATACCACTTTTCCAAGTTTTAAAATGACAATAGTATTCCTGCCTCACATAAAAGTAAACCCAGCAGCCTCTAGTAAAATATAATAAGAAACAAAAGAAAAGTCTGAGTCCTTTTCTTCCATAGAAAACAAACCCAAGCAGACTGGTGCTAGAGAATAAAGATGCTTTCATTAGGCCATGCTGCTCACTCTCCGTGGTGGGTGTGATCCTAATTTCTAGTCTGATACCAGAATACATGATGATCATTTGTATAATTAGTGTTACTTTTCCATCAAAGGCTGCAGGATACGTATGGGTATGGCTACAAATGCATTGTCTGGTGACAACTTTATATTTCATGTAAATCAAGAGTTACCCTGAGAGGAGCTGTGTGACTCTGCCACATTTCTCCGAAGACTAATTGACCTTCCCCCTAGCCACCTTCTAAAATTTCAGTGTTTCTGGATTAACGTGGATGTGCTGGTTAGTTTTGTGTCAACAAGCCCTATTCATCTGGGAAGAGAAATTCTCAACTGAGAAAATGCCACCATGAGATTTTCATGTAGACAACTCGGTATAGCATTTTTTAATTAATTTATTAATTGATGTAGGAGGGCTCAGTTCACTGTGGGTAGTGCCACCCCTGAGCAGGTGTTCCGGGTAGCATAATAAAGCAGGCTGAGCAAGCCCTGAGGAGCAAGCCCGTGAGCACCAGCAGCAGTCCCTCATGGCCTCTGCATCAGTTTCTGCTTTGTTGGGTTCCCGTCCTGCCCGCCTGCAGTGAAAGTCTGTGACATGGAACTGTAAGGTAAGATAAGCTCTTTCCCCCTATTTTGCTTTTGGGCCTGGTGTTGTATCACAGGAACAGAGGTTGTGACTGAGATACAAGGCATTTTCTCTACCTCTAGGTGACCATTGTCACATCCCTCCAACTTTCCCTTTAAATGGCTTCTATTTCTTACGGTTTGTAGATTTTCATATCAAGTTCAGATCTGTCTCCTGAACTACAAACTTACATATAACTACTTTACCTGTACAATCTCTCCATATGTTAGCTATAGGGAAATGTCTGTATGTCTCTTAAATCTATTTACCTTATATCTAGTGTGTGTAGACTTCTGTCTTTTAACATGGTCCTTAATAATTCCTATACTAAAGAATAAGCATACCATCCCTCTTTGTTATTTGTCTTCTTGCTGTAATAAGAATACCCTGAAGAAGCACCTGGAAGAACTGTTTATTTAACCTCACAGTGTGAAGATAGAACCTATCTTGCAGGGGACATCCTGGTGTCAGGAGGTTGAGGCAATTGCACTTTTACTCAGGAACCAGGAAGAGAAGGATGCAGGTTCTCAATGCCCTTTCTCATTTCTAATTCATTCCTGGACTCTGGCTCATGGAATGGCGATGCCTACATTTTAGAGTGTGCTTTTCCACATCCATTAACCTAACCCAGAATTTCCCTTACAAGCAATGTCCAGGGATTTGTTTCTGGGGCAACTCTACATCCCATAAAGTTGTAATTGACAATTAAGATTACCCATCATACCATCATTCCAGCTAATCAGATAAAAAGCTTTTGTCTCATTCCTGTTATATTCTGCATAAGAAAATCTATTAACTTCATTTAAAAAATAAATGCATAACCGTACACACACATAACCATGTTCCTGACAATATCTTACTATGGTCCAGCTGAATAGCTACTGTTTTCGTTTGCTCTAAAATTATGAAAATATACATATCATCTGAAATAGGAAATACTTAACAGCAAAGAATGTTTTATTCACAATGGTCAGGTATAAAAAGAGAAACACCACAACTAGCCTGGAAACACTGACATTTCAGAAGGTAAGTAGGGTAAGTATAATGAAACTTCAGAGAAATGTCTCCTTGACATAATTAAACATGTAATACATTTCAGCTCCAAATCACTCTTTCATACCTGCAGAGACATTCCAAACTGTGGCCATTTTCCTTCACAGAGAGTACAAAGAAATGGCTTGTTCAGTGGCACATGCTGGATCGACACCTTGGGAAGAAAGGACTTTCTACTTCAACTTCAAGCACAGTGTTTGCTTTTATTTATTTTGTTATGTGGCATGCTCTGTCAATGTTGTGTGTGTGTGGGGGGGGGGCAGTAGGAGGCATCTGCTGTGACTTTTCTAGGTCATATGCACAGAAGGTACATTTTGTTTCTGACCTCACAGTAACATCCTGAGCCTGTTCGCTGCCTGGCTGCCTCACTTGCAATGTGTAATGCTCATTATGTCTTGCACCTCTAGCCTCTCACTGTTTCTCACATTGAACACGTTCTACCAGATTTGATTTTCTAATAATAAATTTATTCATTTACTTAATATCCTGGCTGTATTTTCCCCTCCTTTCTTTCCTCCCAGTCCATCCTGCCCTAAGACTAAGCGCTTCTGCATGTATTAAGGGTGGGTAAGGCATCCCAGTATGAAGAGTAGGGATCCAAAAGCCTGTAAAAGACTCAGAGACAGTCAATGTTCTCACTGCTAGGAGTCCCACAAAAGGACCAAGCTACACAAATGTAACACACATGCTCAGTGCCTAGGTCAGTCCCATGTTGGCTCTCTGGTTGTCCATTCAGTCTCCGTGAGCCCCTGTGAGTCCCTGTGAGCCCAAGTTAGTTGGTTCTGTGAGTTTTCTTATGATGTCCTCGAACCCTTTGGCTCCTACACTCTTTTTCTCCTCTTCTGCAGGATTCCATTAACTCCATCTAATGTTTGTCTGTGAGTCTGCATCGGTTTCCATCAGTTGCTGGATGAAGCCTCTCTGATGAAAATTGGGCTAGGCACCAATCTGGTCACAGGAGATGGCCAGTTTAGGCTATTGCTTGGAGTCTTAGCTGGGCTCATCCTTGTGGATTCCAGGGAGATTCCCTTGGGCCAGGTTTTTACCTGACCCCGAAAAGCACCCCCTCCCAACTTCCAGTAGTCTCTTTCAGTACTCTCCTCCTCTTGCTCCCCACAACCTGATTGCCCATGTTCCAATCCCCACCCTCCCTCAGTCCACTCATGAAAACTCTTCTAATTCCCCTTCCCAGGGAGAACTGAGTGTCCCCTGTGAACTTCCTAGTTACCTAGTCTCTCTGGGTCTGTGGACTGTAGCATAGTTATCCTTTATTTTACAGCTAACATCCAGTTATGAGTGAATTTATACCATGTTTGTCTTTCTAGGTTGGGTTACCTAACTCAGAATGATTGTTTCTAGTTTCATCAATTTGCCTTCAAGTTTCCTGGTGTCCTTGTTTTTAACAGCTGAGTAATACTCCATTGTGTAAATGTACCACATTTTCTTTATCCATTCTTCAGTTGAGGAGCATCTAGGTTTTTTTCAGATTCTGGCTATTGCAAATAGAGCTGATATGAACTTAGTTGAACAAATGTCCTTGTGGTCTGATTGAACATCCTTTGGGTATATGCCCAAAAGCATTATAGCTGCATCTTTTGGTAGGTTGATTCCCAGTTTTCTGAGAAACTGCTACACTGGTTTCCATAGTGTCTTTAAAAGCTTTCACTCCCACCAACAGTGAAGGAATGTTCTCCTTGCTCCACATCCTTGCCAGCATGAGCTGTTACTTTGTGTGTGTGTGTGTGTGTGTGTGTGTGTGTGTGTGTGTGTGTGTGTGTGTGTTTATGATTGTGGGAGCATGTTGAGGTCAGATTGATCTTGAAATTGGTTTCTATAATACACCTTTTTTTTTTTTTTCCTGAGGCAAGGCCTCCTTTGGCTTTTTGTTTGTCTTACTGTATATGCTAAAGTAGCTAGGTTTGAGGTTCTAGTAAGTGTCCTGTCTCTGTCTTCTACCTCGGCTTAGAAACAATTAGTTTACAGACATGCTATTTCTGCATCAGGATTTTTTTTTTTGTGTACTTGGGGGTTTTTACTCAAGTCCTTATCCTTGCATGGCTAGGGTTTCATTTACTGAGCTACACCCTTAGCCATGAACTTTTCTTCTATCTCCTACTGTAGTTGTTAGTGTTGGTTTTCAATCTGATAGGACTCAAAATCAACTAGGAATGAAGCCTCCATGCACACCAGTGGGGCATTATTTAGATTAGGTTGGCAAATTTAGACATCCCTGTGAGAGATTGTCTTGAGGAGGATTATCTTGGTTAAGGACTGTAGAAGAACCAACACAAATGTGGTAAGCATCTTTCCTTGGACTTGGACCTGGACTGGAAGGAAAAAGCTGGATGAACATGGGCATTCACTGTCTTTGCTTCCTGACTATGGATGCAATGTGACCAGCAATCTCAAAATCCTGCTTCCAGGACTTCCCGGACAAACTGGACTATTTGCTTTTTCACAGCAACATGAATGTAATTAGGACACTTACTATGCAGAGGATCTATGCAAGTCCAGTATAAAGTATAAAGTAAGTAGGTATTCAATAAAATTTGTGTATTTAGCTGGGCAGTGGTGGCACACACCTTTAATCCCAGCACTTTAGCAGGCAGAGACAGGTAGATCTCTGTGAGTTTAAGGCCAGCTTCTTCTACAAAGTAAGTACCACGACAGCTAAGGCTACACAGAGAAACCCTGTCTAGAATTTTTTTTAATTGTGTAAGTAATGAATTTATATTAAAGTTTATCATTTTTCTATAGTTCCAGAATTTTAGACATTAATTATCCTTCTGTTTATTATAATGCCATGACTCCCTTTTAAGTCATGGTCAAAGGGGAGTACATGGTTTTTAATCATCATTTCTAGGTTCAAGCATGGTAGATGTATAAATGTTTTCACATCTGTTACCAAATACAGTTGAAATTGGCATAAATCAGTAGTTTTAGAAAATTATCTTTTGTATAATTTCATTTTAATAATTGTCTATTGAAGATGGGCATTTCATCTACAATATCTAATTCATCTACACTATCCCACTTCATATCTACTGTCATGATAACTTGTGATGTGTTTCTCTGAAAACAGTTTAAGTCACATTAATGCCTTAATAATGTTCTAAGCTTTAGGTTGCATTAATTAAATGATGCTAAGGTAAGTGATGTAGATTCTAACTGCCCATGTTAATGATTTTCTTTTTATTTCTACACTGGAGACAGAATTCAGAGCTTTGTGTATGCTAGACAAGTTCTGTCCTACTAAGAGCTGTCTCTAGCCCCATGCATTCTATTGTGTTGTGAATTTTACCATTGTTAAATAACTGATATTCCAGTGCATCAAAGCAAATCAGTAACCATTTTAACTCAGAATGGAAGGTAGGAGAATGAAAGTTATGTTAATAATAGCAGGAGCACAAATAAAAAGGGGAATTTTTAACTATGCTTGTCTTTTTAGAAAACAAAGCTGCTTACATGTATGTCTTTTGCAAAGAGAATTATAGTTGTATGCTGTATAATATGTAACTATATAAAAATTGAATTTTTTCCGTTATTAAGAAACAGTTCTGAGATGTCAGAATGACTTGCTACTAAGGGCTATTTTTTGTTGGTGACTCCAATTAAAACAGATAAAGGTATAGGAAGGATACTGAAGGAAGTGTAACTGGATAAGATGAAGAACAATTGTGCTCAGTGATGGTAGATCTGGAAAACAAGCAACCAAATGTTTTGTCAGGCAGCAGGAGATCTTCCCAAATCAAGCAGTTCTGATAATTAGGCAATAAAGACACAACAACTTCATTGATCATAGTAAAAAAACTCTTTGTTTGAGGGAATATGGACTCCCTTGCAGATAACTAGTTATCCCAGGTTATTCAATATTTGATACTGGATATAATAAAATGGGCAATTAGTATAGAGAAGTAAGAATTTAAAAATCAATTTAATGCTAAATTATATTACACTTAGGCATTTTAGTATTTTAGGATTGTTATTGTTTTACAATATGAAAATTATTTATTTCTACCATTCATTATTAAAATACAGTAGATCTGTGGCATGTGTCACTTAGAAGAACTATAACCTCAAATAATTGAAACTGCAAAAAACAGTGAGTGCTATAGCTTAATTGATTAGGGTTATGAAAGTTGGAAGGTAAAAATGAGTCATTTTGCTTCAAAGTGTCTTTAGTTTATGTAGAAAGGTATATTATTTTTGAAACAATCTCCATTTTGGTTATTAAACACCACAATTTTCTGATTATGTGGAATGAGGTGCAAAATTAATTTATGAGGATTCAGAAAATTCAGAATTGATGCATGCATGATCTTAAGCAAAATTATAGAGAAGTCTAATTTGTCACTGAAGGAGCATACAATGCTTGGTGAGGCTGAGAGGCGTGCAATTATATTTCAGAAGAGGTTGATTGGCATTAAAAAGTATTGAAAGTACGTAACGGGAACAAACTTCCTTGATGAAACAAGTGGATGATACTTAGTGTCTAGCAAGACAATAGTATGTCTAATTGAATGATGGACTGTTTCCTGTGGTAGATTATGTGAGCCAGTACAAAAGTTTTATCTTCTTATGCATCAGAATTAGACTTCAGCTCCAAATTGTTAGCGGATTAAAGGTGGATTAAAAGGAAGAAACTCACATGTTTAAAACATTTCTATAATGGGAATAGTGTAAGTCACAGAAAACTATGATTAATAGCAAGTAATTCCCCCTGCAAGGAATTGAACAATGAAATATAAATTTGTCTTTCATATTAAAAAGTGAAATATGAATTCAGTAGATATTTAAGTACTTGAAATTGACAAAAGACCTCCACTTTATAAAAACTTACTGGGCAAGAAATTGAAAATACCATTATGCACAGTCTTTTACCTTGTAAATATATAAGAAATGGCATTAGATAGAGGAAGTACAGATATAAAAATATTTCCTTGCGTAAAAATACCATGACTCTTAGAATTGACTGGCTATTAAGAGCATTGACTACAAAGCATGGGGCTACATGTTCTGCATACTAGAAGATCAAAAGTTATATTTATATACATACATATATATCTATATGTATATATAATCGCAAAGAGTTGTTAGACTACAATTCTTAAAGGATTGCCAATTAAGTAGTGACCTTACTTCAAACCAAAATTAGCTGTCTAAAGATCGCCTAATCTGAGTTTGCCCATTTCATGGTCGATTGGAGAAAGGATGAAAAAAAGATGTCGAACAAAAGCAACTCAAGATCTCTCTCATACCATGCTGGTTCACATTCCTTCCGCTGAACACATTATACGGTCACATGCAGTTATAAGACAAACAGGAAGTAGAGCCTGGAGTAACAGAGAAGAGGAAGGGCAGGAAAATAAAAACATGTTAGAATAACAGTCTTGTGCTTCAGGTTAGAGGTCAATGAAGATAGGATAGCGGAGTCTATAATCTCTGTTTTGCACTCCCAGGTGGTCATAAAACAGTTGAGGTGATATCCATGATGTCTTGTAAAGAATTAAGTTCTGCATCCATTTTACCTATCAGTAGTGTATTCCGTGAAAATCCCTACCAAATCTGAAGGACCCCTTTGTGCAACTTAGACCAGGCATTAATGGCAATAATTTTGTCTTCTTTATATTTGCAGTTATTTGTGGTGGAAATAAAGCAGGCTAACCATGTTCTCATACTCTGATATTATCATCTGGCACATAAGTTTGGGGTCATAAATTTCACGCCTGTCAGACTTGCTGAGTATCACATTCCTTGAGGGTATAGGAAATATGTGATGCATTATTGGACTCCCAACATCTGGCTCATTCGCTGACCTTTAGGAAATGTTTAATTGATGCTGTTTAGCATCCAATTCCATTAGAAGAGAACAAAGAATACAGACGGCTGAGGTGCGTCATACCAACAGCATCATCCCCTCTCTTCCTCCCACTCATTTTATTGACTTTGTTCTTTGAAACTACCATACATACACGTGAAATGTGAATTTTGATTATTATAACATCCTCAGTCTCTCTCATAACTCTGTTAGTCTCCATACAAGTCCCCTTCCCACATTCATAATATTTTGTTGTTGTTATGTTCGAGACTCAGTGATTTTAACTAGGATTGTCTGTGTGAGATGATCTGTGAGCTTAGAACTATCCACTGGAGCCTTTTCCAGAATCCATTAGTAGCCAATAGTTTAGCAAGGTAGCTAGGGTCCCAATCAGGTCCTTCCTGATCCGTGACTGACTGAGGATAGGCTGAGTCTTTTGTATATCCTCTGTAGTCAGCCTCATGTGAGGTCATGACTACATCGGTTGTGCCATGCTTAGAAGATAGCATTTCACAATCCTTCTCCCTCCTTGGCTTTTGGTTCTTTCTTTCTGCCTTTTCTTTTGTGATATGCTCTGACAGGAACTCTCTTAAACATTACACATTAACACAAAAGTTTTCTGCAATATTTATACAGTAAAAGGATCAATTCAAATCAAATATGTTGAGTATCCAGGTTAATATATAGTTATTATTAACATCTTTAGACTATTTTGTTGCAAGATAATCACCCGGTGTGTTAAGTTTTATAATTATGAGCCTAATTAACTCAACATATGCATATTAAACCTAATGGATCTTATTCTGTTTCCTCACTGCTTTCCTCACATCACTACAATGAGAGGCAACTAATGTTCTCTAGGGCCTGTCCTATATTGACTTGTACCTTGCACTTTTCTGGCCACACCTATTGTTCTTTATATTGTTGTTATCTCAGTGGCTTGTGAGAGTGGGAAGAGGGAGGGAAGAGAAGGTAATTTTGTTTCATTTTCCTCATGTACACATAAAACATCTGAAGAAAATTTATAATTTGGAAGCTAGGGATGCATGTGAGATTGAAATCCCATGGGGAGGAACCAGGGATACTGCTGAGCATTCTGCATTTCAGAGGGGCTCTCCTTATCAGTCTAGCTCAAATGCCAATAGTGCAGATTTTGTCAAGTTATAGTAATGTCTCAGGCTCTCTTGTATTCAAGACATTTTGAGAACTTTGCATTTACTCATCTCTATTTTCTTAAACAAATTTTGTCTCACTGGAACATTGTGTGTGTGTGTGTGTGTGTGTGTGTGTGTGTGGCCCAACTTGGTGTGGGCCTCAAGTTGGACCAGTCATTGGCTGGCCACTTCCACAAGTACTACACCAGTTACCCCAGCACATCTTGCAGGTGGGACAAATTGTAGTTTGAAGGTTCCTTTCTTTTTTTTTTTTTTAATTATCAATATACCCCATCGTCTTGTTCAGATTTCTTATCAGTAACAGCTCAGATGACATTTTTGTTGACAATTCTGTATGTTTGTCTGTCCCCCAATCTCTGTCATATAAGTGACTTCATTTTAATACACGGAAATATATCAATCTTGAGTGTGCATACAATCTGTAACATTATTATTATTACTGTTGTTGTTAAATTGTTGTCTTGTTCTCTCCCTAGGGTATGAGCTCACCTGATTACTACAATATCTCTTATTAGTAGAACCTAGAACTGTACATGAAGCATGCTAGATACTGGAAATGTACTGAGTGAATAAAGGGACAAATGAGCTGTGTTCTCACAGTTAACATCCTGCCAACTGTTCTGTACCTATATCAAATTCTGATGCTTTGAGGATTTTCTTTTTCTTTATCTGTCTTACAGTTCCTCTTGTTTACAGTGTTTCTTTCTATTTTTAAATAAGTGCATTTCTGCTTTCACTAACATTGTCAGAACTGGTGTTCATAACTTCAACCACTTAGCAGGAAATAGATGCTGCAAACCACTCATCCCATGCAGTTTGCAAATCTGCTGCTTCATAAAGCCTCAGTAAAATTCCTCTCAACTATCAAGTTCAGTTCCTGCCTTGGATATTATTTTCCTGGTTGACTAATCCTATTTTTTTATGTCAGCATATACTATTTAAATAGGACTATAACATCTTTTCTTAAAATAATCACTAACTGTCACAAGTTTCACTGCAAGCAAGAATTCAAATTATCAAGATATCTTCTAAATACTGAAGGAAATTGATTCAGACACATCTCTTAGGAAGTCAGTTAAATCATATGGGCCATGAAAGAAGTTTATTCTCTTCCTCAGATACATTTTGTTTGGAGCTACTTGATTTAGGAACCCAGAGTTACATATTAGTTTGTTTATAATAAATGTTACAATTGATAAGGCAGGTAGAAATTAAGTGAGAATCTTAATCACTTTGGGATAGAGATTAAGAATCTAATCATAGAATGTCAGTTCAAATAGGAAGATAATATGAGGTTGGAATCTCTGGCATTTTTGGTATAGACAGACTTTAACTTCTGTGAATCGAATAAAAGTGCCAAGCTGTTTTGTTTATGACCTTATTGTCATGTGTGTGAATATTGTATATCTTGTGTGCTCAAACATGAAAATGCAAACATATACATTGTTATACATGTATGTGCATAAATATTCTATGTGACTTGGAACTTGCTCCTTATAGTTTTACCTTAAATATCTTGATTATATTTATTACAATAGAATCTCTTAAATTAAGTAAAGTACAATTTACTCATGATTTAAATTATTCATGAGTTGTGCATGTATTTGTTCCAAGGAATACCTTTGCATAACACATAGATTTTTACATTTTTGATCAATATTAAATTTCTGTAAATTATTTTCACAACGATAAAATAAAAGTATTAATATATATGTTTGCTACTTTCATGGTTATCAAATCATTCCTGCTTGAAATTTCTTGAGGGCCTGATCAAAAATTAAATAATCATACATGGGTCTATCTAATTGTTCTTTGTATAGGGGTGTTGGGATTTATGCATGTGTGCACACATGTGTGCGTGTGCGTGTGTGTGTGCGTGCGTGTGTGTGTGTGTGTGTGTGTGTGTGTGTGTGTGTGTATGTGTGTGTGTGTGTGTTGACCACAAGCCAGGGGAGGATGCCAAGTATTCTGTCCAATGATTTTCTACTTACCCCATGAGACGAGGTCTGTCACTTAACTGGAAAGCTTAATGTTTGTGGACTAGGCTGCTGGCTAGCCACCCCATGAGCCTTTGACTCCCTTTACACACATATCCCAGTGCTGAGGCTACAGGACCGAGTCAGACCAGGCTTTTGTGTGAGGACTGGGGAATGAAGTTAGGAGTCCTCATGCTTGTGCAGACTCTCTCACCCTCTGAGCCGTCTCCTAGCTTGGGTGTGATTGCTTATTTATCCTCTATAGTGTTTCTTTAGTTCATACATTTAATCTTATAGTACATTATCCACTATGTTTAAGATTAAGTTTACATTAAACCTGAAATCAGTTACTCATAGGCCTGTAACCATGTTCGTTTATAATGATTTTATAATTAGTCAATTTCTACATAATTCCTTCTGGAAATCTAATTGATACTGATTCATACCTAAAAAAAAATCAATTCATGTGTTTTTGTAATATTGTACCTGTCAATTTATAAATATAATAAAGTTCTCCATTTTAATGTCTTTATGAATTTATCTCTGTAGTATTTTTCAGTTTTAAATGAAAAATGTTTTGCTTATAGTTTGCTGAATGCATTGCTTTATTTTTTAAAGACTGATGTTGTATCAGTTTACTTTTATTTCCTTGTTGATAGTATATAGAAATTAAATTGATTTAATTAATAATGTGTTATACCTTCTTAAATTCACTTCTTGATGTAATCAATGATTTTTTCTTAGAATATTCAGGATTTAGCATATTATCCTTGCTGTTCTGTTGTAAATACTTTGATCTGTTTTCCAGCACAGCTTTGACTATACATTCTACATTATAAGTCATTGATGTTCATTATCATTCAATTAAATACACTTTTATATTTTTCTCAAAGATTCTTTCTTGACTTGTGGGTTATATTTCAGAAAAGTGTTGATAAAGAAAAAAAATCTTACTTGGAAAGTTAGGTTTGGCTCATGTCAAGCAATGTGATATTATGAAGATGATGATCATCTGTATGTCTTAAATGATGAAAGTCGATTATAGTATCTCAACAGTTTGTATGAGCTTTGTGAATTGGACTTTTGGTTTTCTCTTTGAGAGTCCGGAGTTCAGGTGCATGCTATGTAGTGTGTACTGACCCCTGAGTTCTGAAGATCTTCCCAATTCACAGAATTCAAAACAATCCTTAACTGCAGATGGTTCAGACCAGGGGATGCCCTGGGGTATGCTATTGGAAGCTTGCCCTTACTTTCTGTGCGTTTCAAACCATTTTCCTTCTTGCTTTGCCAATTTTAGGTGTATGTCATTTCACTGTAGTAAATCAAAGCTTAGGTCAGTTTATATGCTGAGTGCTAAAGTCGTACAGCAAATCTCCATACCTGGGAGTAGTTTGGGGTAGTTCCATCACAAGTAAAAAGTCGTGTGTTACTTCTAGACATCTGTTAATGATGGATGCTTTTCTGGCCTTGATTTCTACTTTATTTCCATTAGTGATTTAATTGTAGTTTGATTTATATCCTTTAAATTTTTTTGTAGGGTGTTTTAATAACAAGTTTATTCTTAATTGTGGATATTCCATGGTCAACTTACAGAAATACGTTTTCTGCATTCATTGAGTTATTTTATGAACACGAGGTTAATTTGGTCGAGGGTGTATGAACAGATAATCATTTTTATTATTTTCTGTGTGTTCTATTAGCAAGTGAGACAATATTAGCTTAGCGACTGTAAATTTGTCTATTCTTTCAAGCAACAGGTTTGGCTTCATGTGTTTTAGTGATATTTATTCCTTAGAATATTCCCTATTATGAAACTGAGATTTCAAATATCAAAGTGCTGCTTCAGATTTTTATAGACAGTTTTTTTTCATTGTGTATTTCTCTATACACTGTCTGTTTTTACTTTTTGAGATAGTTTTGCTAGGTAGGTCAGGCTGTCCTAGAACCCATGACATGACATAGCTCTGGCTGACCTCAAATATGTAGTCTTCCTGCCTCTGCTTCATGAATGGTGAGAGTACAGGAGTGTACCACCATGCTCAACACTTTCCATACTTCTAAATGTGTGAACATGCTTGTAAAACATTTCAAAACTTATGTAATATTTACATTAAATCATTGTTCTTATAAACAGCATGTATTGGATTGCTTTACTATCAGTTCTTATCTGTCTTTTAATTGACATATTTGAATTTAATGTGATTATTAACATGATTAATACAAAATCTATTACTCTCACCATCGTTTTTTCTACTGGTTATCTCTAAACTTCAATATTTCTTCTTTTCCTATTTCAATTTAGTTTTACTAAGGTTATTTAGTCCATTATATTGCAACTACTGACTTAATTAAACTTCTTTTTATAATGATTTATCCTTAAAATATTTTAGTGGTTATTTAGAATTTGAAATCAGTATTGCTAAGTAGAGTCCATCTTTATATAATATTGTACCATATTTTGCTTTGTCAATCACTTGTCAGGAAAAAAATTTATCTAACTTTATTTTTGCTTTTACATTTACACATTTAGACAAATTTCTGTGTATAGTTAACTGTCCTCTTTTATGAGAGGTCCTTTTTATCTAAGTCATATCTCCTCATATTCCTGTGATCATATAATCCAATAACCTTTCCTCTCCAAACTGTAACTGATTTATGCTCCCTGAACACTGGCCACTATAACTGGATGTCAGTGAATCCACCCACTCCACATGGTTGACCTTACCTGCTCCACAGACTAAAATGTGCCAAAAGGAAAGAAGGCGAAGGGAACATAGGGCTTATCTCTTGTTTTCCTCGTTTCAGATTCACAGCCATACATTGCCTAGTGGTTTATTCTAAAATGCATAGAAATCATTCTTTATTTTGTGTTCTATAAATTTACAGTTATTTTTAATATTTTCAGGATCTTTCTAGTGCCAATTATTACATAATAATTAGCTATTCTGTTTTTATGATTGTCATCTGTGGTATCACCAGGATGTTGAAACTTGACATTCACTTAGCTCTCTTAACTTTTGCATTATTTTATTTCATATATTTTAAACTTTTGAAAGTATACAGCTGTCATTTCACACTTTTAATGCCCATGCACACATACCCATCTACTTTTTCATTTTTGTTGGGACTTTATTTCTTCTTGTACTGACAAGTGCAGAGCAAGAATTTGGGAAACAGTGAAGGGACGAGAAGAAAGCAAAGGAGGAAAAGAAGTCAAGGTCAAATAGTCTGTTTTTTTTTTTTTAAAGCAATTTCTACATGATAGCTCACAACTGAATCTTCCAACAAACAGATGGAGCAATGGTTTTAGAAAACATTTTGTAGATTAAGGATGGATTAGGGGATGTTCCATAACTTACCATTAATGCTTTAACTTTTATATAAATATTTTTCATATGGAATTTTTAATATTAAATATATGGATAGGTCATAAAAAGCATGTTTCACTCAGCAAGAAAATATGAGTTGGTCTTGTTTAAGATAAGGAATTATGTTCAATATGCCAAGCCTTAGACTATGTGAAAGGGGTCATTCAGCTGTGTATTACTATGAGATTATGATTAACTTAAAAATCATTGACAAAATAGTGGGAAAACACAACAAAACACATCAAAAGAGCTTTATGAACAATAATAAGAAGATAATAATAAATAAGAAAATAACAATAAATAAGAAAATAAATAATATAATAAGAAGCACAGGTAGTAGAAAAATTGTTTTTGATACTTAACAGTATCTGTACTTAAGATTTTTGATAGCATGTTGATTCTTGGTAGCAGATGAAATTTCATTACATTAATCCAAACATTTCATAATAAGACACATTAATATTATATCTGATAATTTATGTGAATCACTCTTGTAAATACAAAAGCCATTTTGATCATTTTTTTCAATGTAGTGGTTCCTTAAATTGGGGACTTAAAACCCATTTTATTTGGGGAGTGTTCAAGTAATTAATCAAAGTAGGAGATGTTGGAAACACTTGGAACTCTCTTGTAAAATCTCTCTTTTATCACAAGGAAGGGAGGGATAAAACATTTTTTTAGTGGGGATGATATTTTTAGCATGGACTATAAAACATACACAGTAATGAAACAAAATATGCTACCCTGTTCTTTGTTTTTGTATAACATCATTGTCTTTAATAAAGAATTTTAATAAATAATAATTAGGCACATTTTAAACAATTCATCTCTTTCAGAGAGAATAGAGTCATTTGAGGTAGACAAGAATGACCAATTCAATAATTAACTAGATTTCTCTAGTTCAAAAATGTATTTTCAGAAGTATTTCAGGTCCTTAGAAAAAACACTCAGGCTTACTGACATCTGCTTTTAGAAATCAGAGGTTTTGTTTTGTTTTAATGAAAGGTACCTAGAGTTTCAAAGTCTTACTTTTTCAGAAAATTTTAAAAATACAGTTATATGATTTTCTCCTTCCCTCCAACCCCTGTAGGTAAGTGTGTGTGTGTCCATAAATACATAGCTCCATCCTGCTTAGTCCATATAATATTACCTGTACGTGTATGATCTCAGGACTGAACATTTAGTAGAGAGTAATCTACCGGACAGCTCTTCTCTGAGGTAATGCCATTTTTCTTGCTCTCAACATTCCACAGTTACCTTAGTTCTTTGTCTAGAATTGTGGCACTGTCAGTTTTCACAGCACCATGTTTGCATGTCCATTGCTCTAGTGACTGTGGTGAAGAGTAGGGGAGAGGAAAAGAGAGAAGGTTCAGCAGGGTGCAGGTGCTTTGAAGGAGAAATGGGGAAAATGGGAGAGAGGGAGTGGGAAGATAAATACAGAAATAGGACAGAGGAGGGTAGAATAAGAGTTGGGGTGTCTAAAAACTCAGAAGGAAGCATATTATCATCTCTCTACCATAAATTATATATAACATGTACAAACTGTTGTATCATATACATATCTAAGTTTATATCTAGTCTAAATGAAATTTTGCCATATACACTGACAATGCTCACCCCAAGAGCCATAGACAATTTAGGTAAAATATCAACACCAGGTATGGGAAGCCCTTCTTTGAGTTGTTGGTTAGAGTTTCCAAGAGACTTCCAAAACATTATCAGGTACTGCAGTTGCCCTTGGGTGGTTCACAAAAGTGGAATGTATGTTTGTACTTCATGTACACCATGTACTTCAGACACAGGAGCCAGAGGACCCGAGTTGGATCTGCCCTCAGTTCCATTTCTAATGCATCAGTGTCACTCTTGAGAGTGCCAGAGCTGGTGGCACATAACTGGAAATGAGAAAGCATGCACCAGAGAGCCACGGCCGAGCAATTGTGCTTTTGCACACTGGTTCTTAAATTGTTTGCAAACTAGAAAGTTGATTTTCTTAAGGTTGCAGTTTTCAAAGCCATGCTTTCCATGTTCCCATGCTCTCACAGTCTTAGAAAAGGAAGAGAATAGAGATGAGAATATGACAATGACCCCAGGAATCATTCACTCATTGGTTCATAATTTGGGAATGTGTCTTATTATGTAGCCCTGGCTGACTTGGGAAAAATAATGGCCCTTTTGTTTGGGCTCCTAAGTGCTGGTATGTCACGTGTGTGTCCCCATATCTACTCTTACATATAGGTCTTCTTTGTCACGTGACTAACCTCTGCTAAATAACTACATTCACTATTCATTCTTTATTTGACAATGTAAAGTAAGGAAGGCATAATTACTAAATCATATTTTCTTCCTGACGTAAAAAAAATCTCAAAATGCTATAATTCTAGTACACAAGCTGGATAATTTCTAGTAATATACATATTTGAGCCAAGGTGATGACCATTAATTGGGGCAGATTTTCAAAATTTTTGATCATCTATGGGTCTGTAAAAGAACAGTGCTGACATTCTACCTGATCAAAACTCCCTGCTTTCCCATGCTGTTACTAGCCTACCTGACCAGAGGTCTGTCATTAAGCTACAGCTGTTGATTATTGTCTAAGATGAGAGTGGGAAGATACTAACTCTCAGTGGGTGAGGCTATACAAGTGCTACCCAAAGGGGAAAAAAATGAAAGTTCTGTGATAATAGTGTTGCCATGTAGCTCACAAAAATCAAATTTTTGAAAATGAGAAAAAATATACTCATGCTTCACTCTTATTTAAGAAAGAATAAAATTGTTGGCGATAGTTTTGGTGCTTTGCTTTCTTTGGTTTTGTTAGACTATCCTTTACATTGTCTGATTTGTCTATAGCCATTTGGGCATGTATTGAGATGATCACTACCTATAAGGCAAGGTCACATTTTTCCCCTTTCAAACAACAAAATGAAAATTATGGATTTTTTTATTTTTAATACTTTAGAAAGAAGAATGTATCATACAAATTTAAAAATGAGAGAACGGTTATAGCTATGCATCTCCTGACCCCCCAAAATGGTCAACTTATAAATTGGTCTTGAAGTTCTATAAACCATTCTGCACTTCCAGTTTCCTATTTGTCAGAGTTACTTTTACTATAAGGGGTAGATGAGGCATAATTCAGGAGCATCAGGTGATATGAGACGTGTTGCACAGCTTTTTTTTTCCTTCTGCATATTTTAGTTCTCTGTGAATGACTCAGTTAGGTTTTGTTAAAAGGATAATAAATACAAGAAATAAGCAGGAACATACGGCACTTGAAGCAAATGGTATAAATAAATTTAAGAGAAAATTAGACATTTTTATTGCAAGTGAATGTTTCACTGACAAAGGATTAAAGGAACAAGGAATTAAGGAAGCACTTGAACCTGATGGATCATGTGGGGCAGGGATGTTGGACAAGTGGCCATTTTCTACTCCCGCTGTTTCTTCTCTCTCCCTGGAAGAACCTGTGTTTTAAGATAATTACGTACAGTCAGGGAAATAGTAACAGCTGCATTTTGGAAACTTGGCATGCAAATGACTAGCTCTATTCAGGTCATGTAAGCTGGAATTGATGAGACATGTGAGACGGAATGACTGTCAACAGCTTCTGGTTGAAAGATCTAATCAGCATTGTGGAAGTTAATGAAAGAATGAAGCCTTAGAGCTCCAGGGTTTGCGATCCCATGGAACCGGGGATGTAAATCACCCTCATGAAGTAACTCAGAGGACACATATCTATAGGGGACATGGCATCATTAGATAGTCTGATTTCTCCAGCCAGTTATATTTTTAAGTTTCATTTAGTGGGACTAGAACAATCCAAATTGAAACAGCTGCAAATGGTATATAATTGGGTCAGAATGCTTTGTTGTCTGGATTCTCAGTTGCTTGTATTGGCTTTTGAAAAGGTCGTTATGAGAAAAGGGATCTGAATAGCACAGATATTCCAGCTGGTTAGCTATTATTTTAATTATGTAATGGAATCAGCTATTTCCCTGCCAGTAGCTGAAGTTACTATGGAAAAGTTATTCAAAGACTCTGAAGATGCCCATTTTGTATTATTTTCACTGTATGTCACAGATCTATAAACAACGTTGTTACGCCTTTAGAACTATTATTTATTTTTATTTGTTTCTATTACCATTTGCATTTTTGTTTCCTACAATGCAATAAGCTGCACTTTCCCTCAATTGCCAGAAACAAAAAGGATGAAAAAATAAAATCAAACCCAGTATTTCCTTTAAGATATTTAACTAAGCTGTGCAATTTCTATTCAGATTATGAATTTAAAAAACGCTGGTAACATTCACCAGCCATGAAGGTGTAAGATCTTTTTGATGGGTTGCATTAAGAATAGCAGGAGAAATTATTATATTTTACAAATCAATTTAGAAAGCAGCTAATTGTTAGGAGATGCTTGACTTGAGTGATGATAACGTAAGTTAACAATTACATTGGGAGTAGTGGACAGAGCAGGAAGTACCATTGGTCTCTGCAGAGGGACTTCAGCCCAGCATCGTTCATTATACTACAAAATTGCTTTGGATAATTATAACAGTATGACTGTGTGGCAGCAATAAGAATAATGAGATTAAATAACGCAGTAAGAGCCATTTATTTCCTGTTTCAGGATATTGGCTATAAAATAGGCATTTAACCCCAGGGTTTTGGAAAGTAGAGTCCTTTATTCACTGCATTTTACCTTTTTTTGCCCTTCCAATCTAGTCCAAATAACCTTTTTTCTCCATTTTGAGGTTTCATGATCCCCAGAACTACTCTTCAACTTTTTTTCTGCCAATCTAAGTTTTGTGAACTTTCTATATTGTTTCTCCTACATGAAGCCCTCAACTTGAAACTCCACTGTCTTATCTTCATGTTCCCTTCTAGAAACTTTGCCTATTTTCTCAATATTTCCAACAAATAATGTAAGTATACAATTAATTTAAAGATTTAGTTATCTTCTAGCTTTGTATTTGTCCATAGAGATTTGATTTGGAGATATATGTCCTCTATAAATATGAATATATGTAAATAATAATGATAAATTGAATAATTGAATAGTTCCTCCAAAATATTATTTATGTATATATATATATATGTATAGATTTATTCTCTAAGGACAATATAGTCAACGATATCTATATAACAACATCCCAAATGCTACTAGTATATTTATGTATAATTATGACCCATCATCCCTTGTGCAGCATAGATAAAATTTGCTGATGAACAATAGAAACAGTCAGTTGATATGGAAATGACATATATGTAAGTGGAATATAAAAGTTAAATACTTTAATTTTCAAATCCTATACCAAGTGCTTCATCAAAAATGAATCTTAGATTTTGACAATGACCCAAGAAACTAATCACTAGACTTACTAATTATCCTTGGATATAGCCTCATCACGTACAGAATATGTGCATTCAAGTTATGTTGTTTTGTTTGTTATCAATAAAACTGGATGAGAAACCACTTATTTTTTTGATTAGATAAAATTTCAATATATTCATTGAGCAAATACATACAGAAATAAATTTAGAAAATCATTCTCTTACTTATCTGCAATTTTAAAGGAATTGTTACAATATATTTTATATAATGCATGTGCATATAGTGTATATATTATAATATACGTGGATGCAAAGTATATTTGGTCAAAAACTCCAAATATAGTTAAGAGATTTATATGATCAACATTTTATCACATACTGTTCATGAATTTTCCTTTCTTATTTATTTATCAAGTTAATATGAAGGGCTGTACTACTGAATTAAAATAGAAAAATAAGTAAGTATGGGAGATTTTTTTTTTGTCTCAACATATAGGCATTAGTAATCTTTGTGGGGGTGGATCCAAGTAAGTGCCATAGATCACAACCACACAACCACTTCTATTTAATTCTTGTGAACTTAATTTTTATTTTCAAAGCTGTTACTTCACAGATTGTTTAGAAATATATGGATACGTGGGGGAGGACAGAGCATCAGAGTTGTAACATTAAACTCAAGCATATACATTCACGGAACCCATAAAACACACAATGTGTTGAAGCAGCTGGAGTGTCCTTTTTTTTTTCAGGAGAGCAGCTAGAAGACAGGAAGATGAGCAAAACTGGCAGTTGAAGGATAATGACAAAAACAGCAAATCGTGCGAAGAATTGACTGTGAGTAGGTCTGAGACTGGCATGTGTGATCACATTTTACCTCCTTTGGCAGGCAGTGCTGTGATTTTTGAATCTTAAGTGACTAGATAATACCACTCGGTGAGAACTCCTCAAAGGACATTTCACTTGCATAAGAATGTGCTTGTCCTCTTGTTTTAGCCAAGCCTGCTGTGGAAAACTTGCTGACAATTGACGTTTAGATTGTGTACACCAGTTTGGGGTGAACAGCTGTATGATTGCCTTAATTAGGAGGGAGAAGAGACACGGTGTTCTAGGAAGGATTACAGGGAGAGACAGCTAAAATTAAAGAGTGTTTGAGCAGTATGGGAACAGAACCTAATATAGTAGAAAATTCCTGAAATATATACATATATGAAGGCAATCTAAAAGAAATTGCCGAATAATGGGGGAGACAGAGTCCCAAATAGCCACCACTGTCACCAAATGAAGCTTCTAGTACTGGGATTAGATTACATTTAGTTGAGTTATGTATATTTCCATCCGGTTCTCACAAAACTGAGAATCAATCTACCTTATGACCCAGCTACACCATTCTTGGGCACATACCCAATGGATGCTCAATCATACCACAAGGACATATGCTCAGCTATGTTCATAGCAACATTATTCATAATAGCTAGAACTTGGAAACACCCTAGATGCCCCTCAATGGAAGATTGGATGAGAAAATGTAGGTCATTTACACAATAAGTATTACTCAGCTATTAAAAACAATGACATCATGAAATTCAAAGGAAAATGGATGGAACCCACAAAGACAAAAATGGTATATACTCACTTATGTGTGAATATTAGCTATATAAGGGAAAACCATGCTACATTCTACAGACCCAGAGAGGCTAGGTAACATGAGAGGGTCAAGGGCGACATATAGATCTCCTTGGGAAGGGGAAATAGAAGAGATGTTGTGGATGAACTTGGGATGAGTAGGGATAAGAACATGAGGGATTAGGTAGGGATGGGGTGGAGGAAGAGCACTGAAAAGGTCAACTGGAAAGGAGGTCATTTCAGGGTCAGGTAAAATCCTGGTGCAAGGGAAACTCTCAAGAATTTACTAGGATGAGCCCAGGAAAGACTTCTAGCAAAAGAGGATACTTAGCCTGAACTGGCCATCTCCTGTAAACCAGGCAAGACTACCAGTGGAAGGATTGGGACACCAACTCAGCTACATAGCTTTTTACCTACAGTCTGTCTGGCCTATGGAATATGCTGGGGTAAGGTTGACCAGAGATTACGGAAGTAGCCAACCAATAACTGGTCTGTCGGAGCCTGCTGACAGTCAGCTGGGTAGCTGGGTAGAGGCATGCGGATTGAAGAGACAACGAAGAAGACAGAAAAGAGTAGAGAGGTCTGCTGGTCAATGCCAGACAGCCCCGAGTTTATTTCACCGCCAGCTTATATACAGTTTTGAAGGACAGAGGTAGAAAAATGCACAGCACAGGCATTCAACCCCTATCTACCCTGTCCTTGTGTCAAGAAGCAGGCAGTTTCATTTTCTATCTCGATGTACCTCTGGCTGGCATCAGCAGCCTGAGTCTAGCTCGATAGTGTGTTCCTTCCTGTGGGCTAATCAGGACTTTCTCACAGCCTTAGAGCAAACAAGCTTGAACTCTATTGACTCAGAATAGACTTCAGATTCAAACTGGGAAACTGAGTCAGTTGTGGACTCCCACAATGGTCCAGGCTCAGACCCATGCCAGGAGAATGAGCCCACCTTGACACTGCCTGAAATGCCAGGACCCAGAGGCTGGAGGGCCCAGAGACCTATGATAGAACCAAACATGACTGGAGAAAAGTCAATGTAATGATGTCTAACGATATTCTGCTATACTCATAGATTAGTGCCTAGCCCAAGAGTCATCAGAGAGGCTTCACCCAGCAACTGGTAGAAACAGATGCAGAGACCCACAGTCAAACATTAGGCAGTACTTGGGGAATCCTGCAGAAGAGACGGTGGAAGGATTGTAGGAGACAGATGGGTCAAAGACATCACAAGAAAACTCACAGAATCAACTAACCTGCGCTCATAGGAGCTCACAGAGTCTAAACCGACAACCAGAGAGCCTGCATGGGACTGACCTAGGCCCTCTGCAAATAGGTAACCAAAGTGTAGCTTGATCTTCTTGTGAGACACCTAACAGTGGGAGCAAGGGCTGTCTCTGACTCTTTTACTGGCTTTTGGGACCCTACTCCACATACACAGTTGCCTTGCCCAGTCTTAATACAAGGCAAGGTGCTTAGCCTTACTACAACTTGATATGCCATATTTTGACAATATCCATAGGAAGCATGCACATTTCTGAATAGAAACGGAGTAGGAGTGGATGGTGGGGGGGGGGGGAGGCAGAGGGGACGTGGAGGTAAGGGACTGGGAGGAGAGGAGGGAGGGGAAACCATAGTCAGAATGTAAAATAAATAAGATGTTTTATTTCACAGGTTTTATTCAATGACTAGTCATTGAAAGATCCAGGAAGTTCCTCTCAAGTGAAGCATTATAGTCTGTGTGTAGTATCGTAAGAGTTGTCAGAAGGTACTGAGTGGTGAGAAAGTCAATTGTATGTATGAGGCAAGTGTTTCCTGGTCCGAGTGTTATCAGTATCTTCAAGGTTACTTTATGTCTTCCAAGTAGAAACATGCATTCCTCAAATAGTTTAAAATAACAGCTTACCTTATATAACTTGTTCTATGGGATCAAGATGTTTTAGTCTTCCTGTGAGTGACTTAGGATGATTCATCCACATAACACAATTCCTGTACTTGGAAGGAAGAATATTATCCTCATGCGGGTATATATGTACCAATTGTTCTGTATACATTCATACATTGAAGGAAAACAAGTTGTTTCCACACATTAACTATTGTGAACATAGGAATGCTAATATGTACTTATAGGTGGGTAGACATAGGAGCGATTTCCTGAAATGAGATAAACGGATGAAGTTTCCTTGAGAGAGAAAGAGAGAGAGAGAGAGAGAGAGAGAGAGAGAGAGAGAGAGAGAGAGAGAGAGAGAGAGAACTGGCTGCAAAAGAGCTGATATATGGCTGATAAAATTCTTGAAGACCTGAGGGACTCTTAAGTATTTTTATGTGCATCATCACTCCTTTCTTCTCCAGCTTGAAGTTACCACCAAAGGCAAAGAGTGGGGTATAAAATCCTGGCAGCAGGAAAGGCCTCTAAGCCTTTGCTCCTAGTAAATGGCCTGCAGAAAGCTGGGTGTAGTCCTAGTAAAGTGTACTGTGTGGAACATCAAAAGGCAGAGAGAGGATAAGAGAATGAAAGGGAACTCCCCCAAAGTTGAGAAATAGAAGGACAGAAGAGCAAATAGTACCCCGTAATAACCTTCAAATATGACATAAAAGTTATTAAATTTGTGCTGTGAAATATTTAGTGTTTTTGGTCTTCAGATTCAAGACTTAGCAAAATATATAATGTAAGTGCCCAAAACATGTGAAGATATTATAAATGGATTCTAATTAAAGCCATAACAAATACTGAGTTAACTTATATGCAGTTTATGCAGACATGACTTTCTGTATACATAAGTGTGCAGAATAAAAGGTTGTACATGCTTCTATTTTGGGAAATATATCATTAGCTAACTACTGAAAATATTTTAAAGTGCAGTATAAAATAAATAAAGTAGTAGCAGTATAAAATAATAGAAAACATTACAAAAGAAGTGAAGAGTTCATGGAAAAAAAGAAGAAACAAATATTCTTGCTAATAAATGAAAAGCAGAAAAGATATCAATGTTGAAATTTTCCAATAAGTTCAGTCTCTGAATTCAAATCCTAGCTTCAAATAGGATTTGGGCTGTTCTCCAGGTTTGTGTAGAGAGTATCATAGGAACAAACTTTGAGCCAGACATGTCTTTATGAGAGCCAGGTGGTCTGATGTTTCTGTCTTACTTGCTTTGTGTCTTTGCTATTTTTCATTCAGTTTCTCTAAAAAAAATGCTTTATCGATGAAATATGTTGTTTTTTATTTATATATGTTATTGTTTTTCAATATTTGGGAAATAGATTTAAAGACTAAGAAAATAAATTTAGGATGCAATTTTGATTCAGCTGGCCTATGATTAGTGTTTAGAAAACACATGTTTGTCAGTGTAACTTAACTGGGTTTTATTACTGCATACTTGATAATTATTTATATCATTACATCATATCCTGAACCTTGAATAGTGTATGTGGCTATACTTGAACAGTATTCCATGGGCTGTTTCCTTTATATATTTTGTATGCTTATTTGCAATATTGATCTCAAATTCTTGGGTAAAATATACATATCAATTATTATTCATTATTACTTAATTTTTATGATAATTTTAATTAGATATTTGGATAGAGCTAATGATGAAGCTGAGAAAATAACCCTGTATTGTTTGCTTCTTTATTTTGTTTCCATGATCATGATCCAGGGGAGAAATTGTCTCTTTTCTTTATGAATCCTCTACATTTTGTCTGTTTTGGGAATCATGCTACTTGGGGGTTGGGAAAAAACTAACAGTATTTCTAACTTTTATGAGCCTCAATGACCGGAACAAGCATTCAAACTTGCACTCCACTTGGAGATACAGTGTAATATTTAGTCTCACAGAGCTAGCTACCATCTTCTCTGAAGATCCCCATAGGCTCAGGAGCTGAAGTAGATAACTTATAATTTAAGTAAAGACCCAATTTTGAGTGGCTAATAGGAATTTAGCTGATTAATGGTAATTAAATTTCTCAGTAACATCAAACTCACATTTATACCTAAGCGGCTGAGATCATTCAAGTACTTTCTTCTCTCCAGTCAGATCTTTCATATAGCTGTGGAGAGAAAAAAAGCAAATAATTGAATTTTTCTGAAGTCCCATTGGATATATCAATGAACTATTCAATACCCTAGAGGGTAAGTTGATTATATTTCCACATATTTTTTAATCATAACCACAAGGTTTTTATCATATTGTTTTAATTAAAATAAATTTATATATATTTTGATCATATTCTTTTCCTCCGTCAAGTCCTTCGAAATCCTCTCCCCTCCAACCAATACAACTTTAGCTCTTTCTCAAAAAAACAAACCCTCAGTACAACAACCTCCCCCCCAAAAACCCAAGAAAATAAAATAAAAGCACATACACACATGCAAACAAAACAAAATAAAAACAGTGGAGTCCATTATATGTTGGTCAACTACTCGTGTACATAAGGCCTGTCCTGGAGGTGTTGATATGCTCAGTGTCAGTGTATTGGATAAACCTGATTTTCCTTCTCCCAGAATGTATAGTGACTGTTCAGTTCTTACCCGTTAACTCTAGTGACTAGCTTTTCATTCATTCATTTTTTTAGAAATATAACAAAATAGAATATAAGAGGTGCAACTTAAATTATCACATCGAAGTTGGGCATGACAAAATAACAAAATAAAAACATTCAGTAGTCTTCGGAGTTACCTTAGGCCCCTGGACTATCCTAGTCTCATGTTCTTAGTCACCCAAGAAGTGCCAAGTACGAGTTCTATCTTGAAGAATGGACTTAAGTCAAATCAGATATTGGTTGGTTACCCCAGCAAGCTTTGTGCCACCATTGCCCTGGCACATCTTTCAGGCAAGACAGCATAAACCTGATAGGCAGTCATCTAATTAGTGCCTAAAATAGTTATAGCGTAGAAACTCATCGGTAGCTTTTAGGAGAATGGGAAAAACCTGTAACATTATTGCTTAATCAGACTTCGAGTACTTTAAATCTGTTCAACAACTGACCAACAGTTAATGTCCATAATTTAATCTGATTACAGTGAGTATGTATTGAGAAAGGCTCTGCCGAGACATGTCTTTTCTATATCTTAACCACAGGAGGCTTTGGGAAAGTGCCACGTGGGTTTACACTCTCCTCTCAAATATCTACCATTCTCCAGAATCTCAAGAGAAATCTGGTAAATAAAAGACATTTCTTTGATTACCTAAGCTCCGTCATTGACTCACACATGCTCTCAATGATCAGTACATTGTTCAGCATAACAAATTATTTTTGCATTGATCCATTTTCTTCAGGAAAACTCTCCCAATTTCCTGTATGTTCTTTGGAGAGCAGCAATCCATTCTCCTCAAATCAGATGCTTATCATGATATTTGTTTGTTGGTTCTGATCCTTGCCTTTAATGGTTGAGGCATCTCTCCAGTCCATGATTTTTCTTTTTAAAAGAATATTTGATGGCTATCTAATCTGATATATTCAGTTAAGCACATTTACAACCTAATGCAGACCTCAAAATCTTATTAAATTTATAGAATTTGAGTGACTTGAGTATGGATTATTCAGAAGGTTTTATATTAATAACCACAGACATAGACAAAGTATATTTTTGAAGATATCCTTTATTAAACCTAATTTCAGAATGGAAGAAGAGCTCACTCAGACATTATTCTATTTTCAGCTACTTATCTTTTCTGTAGCTATTTGGGATGATTGTCTCCCAAAGGCATAGGTATAAAGAGGTTAGTACCTAGGTATATAGAGGTACTGTGGAGGGGTGGAGTGCTTGAGAAGTGGTGTCTTATAAAATGTCCTGATAGCCTCAAGGATGTACTATTTAAAGGTATTGTGGTTCCATGCCAATCTCTTTTGCTCAGCTACATATTCCTGCCATAACGCGATGCATTCCCCAGAGGCCTAAAGTAATTGAGTCACTCAAGAGTATATGCGAATATCTATAATAATGAATCAAAACAAACAACAGCTTTTAATCAACAAGTTCCCTCAAGTATTTTGATATAGTGTTAGAAACACAAATGATATATTTATTTTGTACAATTTTCCATTTTAGTTTGTATAGAGCATTTAAACATTAGCATTTTCATAACTTTAACCTTAAGTTTAACCTAATTTTAAGCACACAACATTTTTCACTAAGTATTAGATAAAAATGGCTTGAATGAGAAGTAATGCCCCCATAAATTCATGTATTTGAATACTTGTTTTCCAGTTAAGTAGTGGTGTTTGGGGTAGTTTAGGAACTTTTGATTAGTGTAGCCTTGTGGAGAGAGAATATCACTAAGGTAGGTTTTGAGGGCTTACAGTCTTATCTAACTTTGCTTCCTGTCTGTGGACAAAATGTACTGAAGCAGTTTCCTGTTCCTACTGCCATGCAACACCTCTCATTATGGACCCCAGACCTCAGAAACTATTAGCCAAAACTTACTGTATTCCTTAAGTTGCTTTGGGTCATACTATTTTACCATTTCAATAGAAAAGTAACTGATAGAAATCATTCTTTGATCATAATCAGGACCAGATTGAACTTTCAAACATTTTATTCTATTATGTTCATGGCTTTAAAATAAACTCTACCATAAAATATTTAATAAACAAAACCCCTGGTTTGTTAAATCATGTCGTTTGTCTTTTTCCAGTCATTGATTGAATTTCCATCCCAGTGCTTTAAGCAGAGTGAATGAACAATTAACATTAGGTGCATGGGCATAAAATGATGACATATCTAGCCATTTTGTTAAAAACAAATGAAGTGTTTTATTGTAATTTTATGTTCTTCAAGGCGTACACTTATATTTTATAGAATTGTTAACAAGTATATATTTTATCATTTCTGTTGGTTAAAAACAGAGAGCATAACTGTTCAGATAAATATATAGCTTGAATGCAGACTAAGATATTGTTTATACCTGTAGTGCATAGAACAAAGAGTATATTTTGCACAGGAAAAGTTATTCCATCAAAGCTTGTTTTTTTAAAAGAGCAAATGATTTCCTGTATTAGTCTTCTAATGGTCACCTACATAAGTGAGATCACTGTAAAACACATTTATGAGCAACATTAATAGAAAAGGTCTACCTATGTCGAAGACATAAATAAAGAGCTATGGGAAGACCAGAGGGTGAAAACAATTATTAAAATTCCTTTGTTTATTATTGTCAAAAGAAGAAAAATGTTGGGGTTCTAATTGTATCTTAAAATTGCATGCCATTGTGTTTTAATAACTGAATAGTTTACTGTCTGAGAATACCTTGAGCTATCAATGGAGCTTTCCCACAATTCCCATATAATTTTTGCCTAGGATTTATTGTGCTACTAGAAAATATGTCCAGAAGCACAACATTAATACTTCTTTTAATATCTACTTAAAACCCATTTGTATGTGTTTCTCTGTTAGCATTCGGAATGCTTCATAAAATCCAATTATGACTTTAGACTTTATGGTGAACTATAAAAATGTCTTTAGTTAATTCAGCTGATATTTCAAACCAATGAAAATCCTAAAATGGAGCCACCAATTATGTGAACAATCACATGCTTCTTGTATCAAAATATTTTATAGGATATTCATCTCAGCATAAGTCATGTCTCCAGCACATACGTGTTTTAAAATATTAAAGTACCTTTTGATTTCACTATTAGGATAAATATCTGTAATTGTATGGCAAATTGTTGCAATTTACGTTCCCTTTCATTTCTATCACAAACTAAAATTTATCCCTGTTGGATATAGTTGTATGCAAGTGTCCTCCCTATTGCATTTTTACAAGCAATTCACTGATAAAATAAGTAATAATCATAATCTTGGATTATTGATCCCATAAAGCACTTATGAGAAACTATCCACTGTAAGACTCAATGTATAAGTTGGCATATTTAATCACAAAATTTACAGCTGTTGTAAATCTTTACAAATGAAATAGATACTGAACCATGAGTAAGGGAAGGATAGATATTGGGAAGAATGACATCAGTAGAAACCATGATAAGGGAAAGGTTTGTCTGTCAGCCTCACATTTATTTAGGCTGACACTTTTCACTTCAAAATACAATGTATCCATAAATGATTTAAAAGCTAGAAAATTTTTGTAAAAAAAATCCACAACCTCTGAATTACATGCAACAACGGGGGAGATTCAACATTAATAATTCAAATATGCCTTAGATAATTTTAATAATCAAAGTTTATATTAAAAACTATTTTTCTTGAGCTGGGTGGCAGTGGTACATGACTTTAATCCGAGCACTCAGGAGGCAGAGCCAGGCAGACCTCTGTGAGTTCGAGGCCAACCTAGTCTACAGAGTGAGATCCAGGACAGGCACCAGAAAAAAAAAAAAAAAAAAAAAAAACTACACAAAGAAGCCCTGTCTCAAAAAACTATTTATCTCATAGTGAAGACATTTAACCATGGCAGTACTGCTCTGACCGTGCCAAATGAATAAATTTGTAAAATCAGACAGATAACAGATGAGGCAATTTAATAGCATAAATTGAAGAAAAAGATACCGTTGTTGTTTGTTTTTGCTCTTTTAGGGGGCCTGCCACCCAACTGCAAATAAATCACACATGGAGATTTATTCTTAGTTATAATCATCTGGCCTTAGCTTGGCTTGTTTCTTGCCAGCTTTCTTTAATTTTAAATTATCCCATCTACCTTTTGTCTCTGGGCTTCTCCTGTTCTCTTCCTTCTATAAATCTTACTTTTACTCTGTGGTTTGCTGTGTAGATGGGTGTCTGGCCCCTGGAGTCCTCCTCCTTCCCTGGCTACTTCTTTCTCCCAGATTTCTCCTTCCATATACTCTTTCTGCCTACCAGCCTCACCCATTCTTTCTCCTGTCTTGCTATTTATTGGCTGTTCAGTTCTTTATTAGATCACCAGGTGCTTTAGACAAGCAAAGTAACACAGCTTCACAGAGTTAAACAAATGCAACATAAACAAAAGTAACACACCTTAAATAATACTCTACAAGAGTATTTATGGGTAAATTTACATTTTTGCTACTTTCATAATCCTAAATGATTTTTATCATTGGATATTTATCACACAAAATAGACCATATGGTGAAATGTAAAAGGTGTGGTGTAGTTTATCTGACTCCCTTACCCAAAGAGTGAAACTTATTTAGTGCATGCAAAAATAATTAAAGCTCAATAAAGTTTGAATCCCTATTAGATTAGAAACAATCTTCTTTCCGTATTACTTTTATTAATAAATGTGTTAGAGCTGATATGCTTGAAAAAATAAATTAATAAGGTTCAAGAGTCATTTCAATATCTTAAATTATTTCCTTGTGGAAAATTTTAACATAAAATTGGAAATGTTTTAATGACATATCTTTATACTTGTTAGCATTATCTAAGTTTTCTTTGCTTATTATATATTCAAGTAAATTACCAATGCTGAAGTTGTAGATGCTAGAGGGCATTTTATTTCTTTGGACAGAATGCAATTAATAAAACACTCTCAGAATTTAAATTTAAATGTGTACATATTGATCTCATATCCCAGTATGGGATGGAATTTCAAAGCTAACTTGGATACAAGCATACAAGCTCATGTTTTCTGATCACTGTTCATTGTTTTATTTATCTGTTCTAATGTTAAATATTCCCTTCTCATTTGCCTGGCAAGGATTCCAGTGGACATATTGCTTCAAGGTAGCCAAGACTTATCTGCATGAGCTAGCTGTAGGGCTCTCTGGTATTCCTCAAGTTCACAGTTTGACAACTGAATAATGTAGATAGTAAGTCAGTCATTTGCATGTACCAGTCAGAAAGGAAGAGATAAAGTGCTTTATTTCTTCTCTGTGCCTAACAATGATGAGTACAGGATATTATAACTTCATAGACACCCCTACAAGGTTATACTTCCAAATGCTGTTTAATTCTTTCAAGTATGTTCCAATCAAATAGGAAAAGACAAGGAGGTGGAATAGGGGAAAAGACCTATTAATAACCCGACTCATCAGAGAGTCATGAAGTGACTCTCTATTGCTTCTCTAACTCCTTTACTCATCGTTATCCTTCCACATTCTGCTTGCTGCGTGTTGGCTACTCATGTTTTTCAGGTATGGGTTGAAGCTCTGGTCCTTTGTGCATAACGTTACATAGACTCAAAGGATCTTCTGTCTGAAAAACCAGAATTTACATATTTCTGTCTCTCACTTTATTAAATTACATAAAATCGGGTTGTTATGGAGGCCTTTTTTTTGACTTATCTGTCCTATGCCATAATACTTTATCATCAAATGTAAAATGTACATTTTCATTATATTTCTATTTTACATTTATTACCCTATGTCAAATTACTCTAGTATTCATTCATAGCATATGAGGACTGTAGATACTTTTTAAATATTTATTTTAACTAATATATCAATTAACTGAAAGGCATTCTCAGTTCAGTGATAAAGTGCAATGAGGTTTTATATATTACCCTAAAATGAGTGATAAATGTGCTATATCTTCAGACCATTTAAATGTATATGTAAAATATAAACTGAGAATAATTAAAAAGAAGTCTATTCCATGACAATTACTGCTTTCCATATTACAGTGAACACTTCTAGATTTTTCCATGCTTCCTTCGCTTGTGCCCAAATTTACCATACCCCTATTCATGGCACATCACTGTGGGTTCTCAGCAGCATGTGAGTATGTTTATCTAGTTTCATACTCAGATACCCTGCCATCTTCAGTATTTCTCAACAGTTATTTAATTACCATTTGAATGCAGAAATATATACAGACTTTAAAATAGGAAATCAATTATGTGTCAAAACTATTAATTTGAATATATATCATGATAATAATTATTGGCAGCAAGACGTGTGTATTCGTGTGTGTGTGTGTGTGTGTGTGTGTGTGTGTGTGTGTATGTGTGTGTGTGTGCGCGCGTGATGGTTTCACAAATTATTATTCTTTGTGATTAAGTAGGATGAATTTCTCTGCATCTAACAAATGCAGTTACTGCAAAGCAGAAGAATGGTGGGCAGACCCAAGTGACTGGAGTTGTGCCCAGGATCCAGATTGTTTCTAACTTATTTTCCTATTCTGCATAGCTTTCAGGTCACAAATGATTTTGTACATTAAATGTTGCTTCTAGTTCTGGCTGTTTTCTGTAGGCTCACGGTTCAAATGCAAAAGAGAAGGATATATTCTCAATAAAGTAAAGTCTGGGAAGTTGCACATGACCATTTAAAAAATAGGTATATATTATTGGTCAATGATTTCCATAGCTCTGAAAAAAATCCTTAAATAGTTGGTTGCAATAGTTAATATTATTATTACTTAGAAATGAGTATACAATGAAAATCGTAGAACAGTTATCCTTCTCTGTCTTGTGGGGTTAATGATATATTTTCACAGTAAAAAAAAGGGCCCTGGAGAATCAATCCCTTATCTATACCGGGATTTTGGCTGTCACAATCAACTCCTCTACCTCCCAACCTCTACCGTTTTAAAAACTTGCTTTGCCAGTATTCCCTGTCATCGAACAAATAACAGTGATAATTTGTGTCAAATATTTTATGCAGCAAAATAAATGTTATTAACTTACTTTGCATTTGATTTTTTTCAGTCAATGTATGAACAATTTCACTGGATTGTACCTAAATCTGTTGATTCTGATGGTTTATTTATAAGCAATAGGATTAATAAGGAAAGATAATAGCCATTCAAATTAGAAAATTATGTATCAGTGAAATACTAAAATACAATTGCTTGTATTTGATATATGCTATAAAAATTGCAATAATTCATGTTCAGGCATTTAAAGTTTTTCACTTATTTACAAATATAGATTATGAGTTAGTTGAGATTAGGTTTGAATATGAGAGGTAACTATCTACAGTAAAGTTGACTAAAATATGCAGTTCTTGTTCTGCATACGTCATGTTTCCATATCTAATGCCTTTCTTTAAAAATAGGGCACCATAACCATGAGTCTTCAGAACATGGTTTCTGGTTCTTATAACACAGTCTGGCTGGTCTTCATTACTTGCATGTCACAGGACGTATAACTCCATCTTTGTGTGTTCTAATTTTATCACATACATAATAGAGATGGTAAAAGCCTCGTGGGTGGTTTAAAAATAAAATGAATACATATGATCAACTCATAATTTTTCAAGACAAAATACTCTATATCTGTTACCTAGCAATTGCACAGGAATTTTTCCATGTACAATCCACTCAGAAATCAATGCCTTAAAAATCAGTTGTTTATGAGCCAACCATTTTGTGCTGTTTTGCTTCAGCTTGGTTGCATATATTTTTGATTATCTAATCAGTTGGTGAGTCCCCTGGCATTGACCCTTTTGTTATAATCTTATCTGAAAGAGTTGACATATATGAATTCTCTGTTGATGGGTCCTCCTATCTTCTTGCAAGCATGGGGGCTTCTTCACAAGCTCAGTTCTAGTGTACAAAGTTTCTCCAAATATTTTCATTATTTCCTCCAGTCATGTTGAATAAAGTAACAAACCAACCAACGGAAAAACACAAACAAACAAATAACACCAAGTGAGTACATACTTGAAGAGTGTAGAGAAACATTAATTTCTTAATGGAAAGCATTGTACCAGCACATGGCAAGAATGGAAGAATTTACAACTACACGTGTACTTGAGTTCCACTACCATGACTGTTGTTTCTGGTGTAGCATTGCCTCTCAACCAGCTTTGTTCACAGTGTAATTAATCTCATTTTCTAAGTATCAAGGTTTTGAACCTTCACAGTACTGTACTGTGATGGCTAAAATACTAGAGTGATGAACCTTCCTTCATCTTTGGATGGGTACTTTATGACCTCAGAACCTGTGACCTTGCTGTGCTGTCAGAAAAGAAGGAACAGAGGTTACAAACTATTTGCAAACCCTTTGAGGAGAGCATTCAGTATTATCACAACGGTGCTTTAAAAAAAAGAAAGGCAGAAAGACAAAGAGGCAAGAGGGTGTCAAAGTGAAAGCATTGAAGCCAGTGGATTGCTGACTTTTTAAAATGAAGGAAGAGGTCATAAGTCAAGGGTTACTGATGTCCAGAAATTGGAAATGTCAAAGACACAGATTTGCCCCTGGAGTTCATAGAAAACAAATCCTTTTGATACCTTGACTTGAAACTTCTGATATCTACTTCACACTTGTGACCTCCAGACCTGTCCAATAATAGGTAAAGTATTGGACTATGCTACCAAGGTGATAATAGTTATGACAATAATAGCTGTCCACACAAATACTACTCACATCTCATTGATTGCAAAGCAATATGTCCATGTATTACTGCAGAAGTTAACAAATAAAATATTTTCCCAGTATGGAAATGACAAATGGCAAATATTTAATTTCTCTGGGAAAAAGAGACAATATACTGAAGGGGAAAACAATAATTTTTTCTGGTTTTATCAAACAAAGGTCTTCACAGTTATCCAGCATTTTAAAAACATACCCATTAAATCAGTGAGAATCAATTTGTTAATTTAAAATGAGGGGTAAAGAACAGCATACAAATCTGTTAAGCTATAAATAAATATGTTTAAAACTATACATGAATTCAGAAATTCTTAAATATGAGTAAAAGCTTTATATTACTATATAATATTCATTTATTATGGGTTCTGTGATTGTTATGATTGTGCAAATAATATGCAGCTCATCTGCTTCCAAGAGTCTAGATGTATCTGTGAATGGTCATGTCATTTTGCCACATTTATAATTAGGATAAAATGAAATGTACCTGATATTATTTTTGAGCCCTCAGTTTTAACTCTATTTAGAAAGTTCCTGAGTCCAATCACATCTCATGTTCCATTTTTCTCTAACAGTCTTGAGTTTATTCAGCTTCATCTTTACACTTATTAGTGATCATCACAGCACATCAAGCATTCTTTCTGAGGTACTAATTGGTAATAGTCAGAGATAAATAAAGCTGATACATACGGAAAATGGGGAAACAAAATCCATGATTGAAAACAGATTAAAGAAAGTCTAAGAAAATTAATTGTGAAGCAGCTGTAAAACTTGTATTAGGAAACACAGAGATATGTGTTGTTGAATTTGCAGTTTCAATGAAAT
>CABHPP010133612.1:0-50095 GCA_902168425.1 Peromyscus attwateri
GTTCTCCCTACCTGAGGGCTTCAAGGTGGAGGCCCTGTTTCTATATATGTGAAGGAGGAAATGGAAGTGCTGAGAGTCAGGCACACCCCCCAGAGAACCCCAGTTTGTAAGGGCTGAATGAGGAATCCAAGCCCAGCTCTGGGGTTCCCCAGAGGGACTTGTGAAAGTTGATCTCTGATTTCCTGAGGCTTGTCCTTGGGCCGTAGAATTGTGGTCCAGTGAGCGCAGAGGCTGAAATGAGCCAGGCAGAGCCTTTCACTGAAGCAGCCCCTGAGGTGGCTGGAAGTCCTGTGAGGACGGCTGGGGCTGAGCTGCGGTGCGGTGCGGAGAGCAGCAGCGGTCGGTCGCCTGGGGTTCTACAGTCTACAGTGGCTGCAGTGGAGCCAAGGGCAGCCCCGGAGTGACCTAATTCCTCTCCAGTTCTAGACACAGCTGGGCAGGAGGAGTTCAGCGCCATGCGGGAACAGTACATGCGCACTGGGGATGGCTTCCTCATCGTGTTCTCCGTCACCGACAAGGCCAGCTTCGAGCACGTGGACCGCTTCCACCAGCTCATTCTGCGTGTCAAGGACAGGTGAGGGCAGCAGACAGGGCCTCTCTACTCTTGTCCCTGGCTTCTGAAAGCACAATCCTCCCTCGCCCTCCCTGTCCTCTTCTCTACTCCCCTCCTCCTCTTCTTCCCTCCCTCCTCTCCCTTCCCCTCTCTCCCCCTACAGATCTCCCGTTATTTCCTCTAAGGTCTCCCCTGACTCTTGGTTGCTAAGCTGCTCCCAAGGCTCCAAGTCCCATGCCCCTCCTATTATAAACTATCTCTCAATAAAGGAATCATTGGTAATGTCTTTGTTTTCCAACTCCAATTAAACCAAATTGCATTATATGCAAAGAAAAGTGAATTTCTCCTCCAGAACACACTGAAATTGGTTAAATTGCATTTGACTACAAGATTTACAAGTCATTCATTAAAGGCTTTTTTTTCTTCACACTCTATAACATAATTAAATCACCTAGTGTCTGTTTTAAGCCCATCTAACACTGCCAGTCAAAGAAGCAATGCAGAAGGAAAAATTAAATGAAGGAAAACAGCAAGCTTTGATGAAATCCCAATAAAGATGGAGAAATCTAGTCAATGACCATTCCACAGGAAAGGACTTGTAACTTCACCTGCCAGAGAACCACATGCACGCAGAGCACTGCAGTGGATTGATGTGCATTCAGCCCATGATGATATGGACCTCAAAAGAGACACCCTAAGTGGTTCAGTGGTGGGGAAATCTTAATTTACTTGCTAGTCAAAGAAATAAAAAGTAGCATTTTGGGGGGGGAAATTACAGGGTTTTTTTTTTGTTTGTTTTTTGGTTTTTTTTTTTTACTTTATTTTTTAAATTACACTCATGATATTCATTAATTACACTCATGATATTAATCACATTTGTGGTATTCATAGATTACATTCACAGTATTCATTCAATTATATATATAATATATATATATATTTTAATTTTAAATGCTGAATGTCATTTATTTAAGGGGAGAGGAGGTCTTAAATACAGGCTTACAGTACAATGGGAGGACCCCGGAGGGCAGAAGTTCACTACTGATGTTTTACAATCTTGCTTCTAATCTGTTAACGCCCATTATTCAGGGTACCAGGCAAGGAACTTCCCTTAAGCATTCAGGAGGGTGGAACCTGGCAGGGAATTAGCATAGGGAGAATATCAAGGTCAAGGTCCGCAAGCAAAGCAACAGTTACCCAAAACGGGGGCCAGGGCCCTACAGGTCCCCCTTTTATTAAAAAATGAGCTTCTGACTTGTGTTGTGTGGGACGTCAGCAGGTCACCTTACCCGTCATGGAGACACCTGCCCAGGCCACACAGGTGCTCTGTCTTAGGTTGGTGAGTGCCCCCCAGGAATTACCTGTCTCTGAATACTCATTATCATACAGGCTCAATTGTGTGTGAGCTGCATAGTTAACTGCTGCCAAAGATCTCAAAGTGGCACTGGGCTTGCAATCTGTGTGTTCGATACAGAAAAGACCAACAGAGGTCCTATCTCACCCATAGCCAGTAGGCTAAAGGCAACTGAGCCATTCCCTTCCTTAACAAGCCATACTGTACGTTGGTGTCCTTGTATGATAGTATCCCAAAAGCAACTGGAACTTGAGTATATAAATTTATAATTTTCAAAGCCAATCGAGATGTATATAGCTACTGAATTAAATTTATCATGCCCAATAGAATGAGAGATTAACTAACTGTAGTAGCTACTTTTGTTGCCAGGGTCTCCATTGTGCTAGCTGTAGTAAGCAATTATGAAATGGTAATCCCAGAAAGAGTAGCAGTGGTGGGCGCCATTGCTAAAACGGCAACAGCGGCAGCAGCAATGTCAAATTCTCTTCTGGATTGTGTGGACATCCACTGGCATGGGTACAGCTCCAGTAACACGTACCGCCAAGGCCCATTTTTCTTGATCTCAGCACGACTTTAGCTGGCAGCTCTTCTGGAGAATCCAATCTTATAGTTACAGTTCCTAGGCTTACATTAATGCTTGCCAAAGCTGGCGATGTTGGGCTCTCAATCTCCATTGACATCAGAAGGATAGATTTTTTTCATGAAGACCCATTAGGTCTCTGTCATGTTGGGCTTCAGCAGCAGCCATAGGGCGCGTTCAGTGCTCAGGAATCCATAGAAGAACTTCGTTGTCCTGAGGAAAGACATAAACAGAACCCCAGGGCCACACCAAAACTAGATCGGGTCTCCTCCACGTGCTAGTAGAAAGATACTTCCATCGCTCCAGAGGGTGATTTGCCACAGGAGCTCTCCAGTGCTTGTCTGCATCGGATATTCCAGCAGAATCCACCGATAAATAATTTAAAATAGTCTGATTGTTCTTTATTTTATACAGGGTTTTTTTTTTAATATGAAAATATCTAATATTGCCCAGAGTGCCATGGGGCTGATGTTTTGCTTGATTCACATGCCAGTGAGATGCTTATGGAGCATGCCTCTCTATCCCTCACTTCCTCTTCTGGGAACCATTCTGATTTTGCAGCTGCCATTTGTGCAGTATCAGCCACTGTCCTTGGTGCTCTTCCTGTGTCCTGGCTGAGGGCTGCAGTAACCCTGCATGGTTTGTATATCAGAGCATTGGAGAGCAGAGGAGTATGTCTGGGAAGCCAGGCCCCTCACCCACAGTCTCAGGCCAGCCTCAGCACTAGCCTTGCAACAGACCCCAGGCTCCTCCTTCCCAAGCCCTTGTCTCCTCTGGAAAAGAGGAGACCCACTGAGGGGGTGGCATGGCACAAGGTCCGGTTGGCATCACCTTGAGTTGGTGGTGCAGGAGGATGAATCTCACTTGGCTATTGTTCTCCTGCTTCCCAGGGAGTCATTTCCAATGATCCTCGTGGCCAACAAGGTGGATTTGATGCATCTGAGGAAAATCACCAAGGAGCAAGGAAAAGAAATGGCGACCAAACACAATGTAGGTGTGTGTGTTCACATGTCTGTGTGCATGTGTGCATGCATGAGTGTGTGTGTGTGTGTGTGTGTGTGTGTGTTGGGGCCTCAGGGCTATGTGTGAAAGTCCATATGTCATCCCTTCTGCAGTGCTGGTCTTTGGAAATGGGACTAAGGCCTCCTCCTGTGCAACTAGGCTCTGCAGAGAGGCCACAGGGTGCAATGTGAAGGGATATTATTTGAAATGAGCAGCAGGCCAGTGAGAAAGCACCCTCTGCAGCCTAAGAGGCTCTGGGGTGGGGGGTGGACAGCTTTCTTCAGAGTAGCCCGGAAGCTGTGGTATTGGTGTACTCCAGGCTGAGGGCTGCTCTGCTGAGGTACTGTATTCAGCATGGGGCTGTGCAGAGGTGGTAGCTCCTCTGCCTCACAAGCCAGCACCTGGTGATACTGAATCACTGTGATCTGCTCTGTTCACTGAGCCCATCCCATGCCCAGGACTGTACTGGGGGAGCATGGGTATCAAGTCCTATACCCTTACATCCATAGGCATCATTATCCCCACTTGATAAACATTAACACAGGTTGCTCCAGCTATACCCTATGTGAGCTTTCTGAGTTCACTGCAATGTGCTTGCTGTCAGGATAGTTCTGGGTCAGGTCTCTGTTCCCCAGTCCCATATTGACATAGTGTACTGGCCTCCTGGGGTCCTGCCTGCTAGCTGGAAAGAAAGTCTCACAAGGTAGCCCCATCTCTGCCTACTGGCCTACCCTACATGTAGAGAAAGGCATGCTGGGAGCTAGTTTTGATTGCGTGTCTTCTGTATTTATTCCTTTATTCTACCATCCTAGGTCCCGCTTTTCGGTACTTACCTTTATGATGGAGACAGGCAGTAAGCAAAGTAAATTAGTTTGTCTGAAGTTGATACATCCTATGGAAACAAGCAAACAAGTGAAGGGAGGTCAGGACTGGGAAGAGGGTGGGATGGGTCCATTTCAGCAAGGACTTAAGGAGGGAGGCAAAGGGATAGCCAGACAGATAGCTGAGAAAAGAACATCCGAGCAAAGGAAATCATCTGTGCAAAAGCCCTGAGGTTGGAGTTTGCAAGGTAGCAAACCAGCCCCTGTGGCTAAGCAGGTGGATGCAGATAAGTAGTCAGAGAAGTGACTTAAGGAGACGTGGCTCTTATGGAGGCTGAGGAGGAAAGCCACCGGTTGGCTCAGAGAGAGGTGTGACATGTGGCCAAGCAGCTGCTCTCCTGTGACATGTTGAGGATAGTCCACTGGGAAAGGAGAGGAAGAGAATCACGCAGGGGCTGCCCCAGCATCCCACATGAGGCTGAGCAGTGCGTGAGGGCGGCAAGAGTTGGGCTGCACTTCTAAGAACCAGCAGCATTTGCTCACAGACTGGGTATGGAATGAGAGAGAGAAAGATGGGTCCACGTGTTCTGAGACCCCTAGAGGCTGAGGATTGCTGAACTCCCAAGAGTGTGGGATGCCCAGGGGCTCTGGCTGGAGGTGGTTTCCTGCCTCCCTTCTGCATGTGTACAGGGCTGCACAGTGTCCTGATCCATAGGGTGCTACCTGGTCCTTATCCGGGATGCCTGCCATGACTAAACATGGTGTCCAGTTCACAAGAAGCTCCAAAGCTGACACAGCACCCAGCTGCCCATGGGAGGCCAAGTCGGGAAGTAGAAGGCTCTCACTGACTTTCCACTGGCCTGGCAATGTGGAGTTCTTGCAAGCATGTCATCCTGAGCTCTGCTTCACACTGCAGGATGGCGTTCACCTCTGAGGGTTAATTCAGCAAAGTCAGGAATAGGGAGAGCTGGGAAGCCAAATAGCCATCCCACTGCGGAGGGTTATCAGAGGCTCAAATAAAAATGTCGAAGGCCTGAGCTGGGCCCTTTGTGTGTGTCTCACCACACTAAGACCTGTGCTTGGAGCCACTGCAGTGCGTGGACATCTGACCTCACACGATGCTAACTCATGGAGCTTCCCACCAACGGCTCGAACCCCTCAGCTTGCTCTGCCACTCTCCCCATGCACGGAGGAACCAATAACTTATTTTCTTCACTGTAGTTAGCTTCTTTCAATGTGTTAGAATAAAAGGCACTAAGTCTGTGATCAGCAAAAATAAATGTTATGGAAAGTAGCAAAGTCCTTTGGTCTAACCTCAGCCAGCTTACTTCCTCCCCATCCAGGAGGCCAGTGATGTTTGTATGTGGAGGGATGAGCACTTCCTGATTCCCTGGGGTACCTATCTGGGATCCAGAATTGTACCCTAACCTCCCAGAGCCTTTGTTCCACTCAGCCTGTCCGAGGCATGGCATGGATGTGGCCCATGAGGTGGCAGCCACAGCTCCCACAGGCTGTCCACGTCAGCATCCTTGGGCAAACGTGGCTGCTGAGCCCCCAGGCTTGTAGACACAGAGCCAGCAAGAGTGGGGCTGGGCTGGAGAGCTGGGGGTAAGGGACCAGGGTGACCAAAGTCCAGAGTCCTTTTCACAGCTCACTTCTCCTCAGCCTTCCCACTGAAGTTCACACTGCAGGAGCCCAGGGAAAAGGTCAGAGGTCACCCCCAAAAGAGGAATGAAGAAGATCACAGTATGCCTCAGTGTGGGAAGCGAAACAGTTTGTTCTCGAGTGGAAAAAGACTATCTCGATTCTATTTTAGGGAGCTATTAAGTATCTCTGTGACTAGAGAACATGAGGGAGTTAGAAAAGCCATTAGTGACACTCTCCAGCTTCACAAGGAAAGAAGTCCTAGAGCCTTGTGGGGGTTCTGTCCGAAGAGGGCTTTGTGGGTCACGGGGCCAGGTTGACCAAGATGTGCTTTGCCTTCTAGATCCCATATATAGAAACCAGTGCCAAGGACCCGCCTCTCAACGTGGACAAAGCCTTCCATGACCTCGTCAGAGTAATTAGGTAAGCATTGTACCCTCTCTGACAGCTGTGCCCCTCCCTGGTGACCTCTGTGGTGAGGGGACAAGCCATATTGTGACTGGATACAAGAGGAACACAGCTCCTGTGCTGGGCCAGGAGCCTGGCCAGTTCCAAGCCTACAGTTTGCCATTTCTTGTATCTCTTTGCATTTCCCCCTGCTCTTTACCGCCACCTCTACACTGCCCCCAGATATAATGGGGTGGGGGTGTGGAGGCTGTAGGCGTGCTGTGGAGATCAGGTGTCTGGTACCCTCAGAACCCTGAGCTTTCAACATACCCCACACAGTGAAGACCAGGCCCCTCCTTCTGTGCCCCAAAACAACCAATTATGGTTCCTGGGCTCAAATTCCAGAGACACTGTGTGTGTGTGTGTGTGTGTGTGTGTGTGTGTGTGTGTGTGTGTTCCCAGATTGACAGCCTGTGGGTCTTAAGTGCCAGCAGCCCTGAGACACATTCCTGAACATTCCTTTAAAACCTTACTCACTTTATGTCGGATGACCGAAGTGGCCTCCTGGCTGTGTTCCCTGCCACCATCTAGTCAGTATTCTAAACCTTTACTGTTCCCAACAGTTAAACCCCCGTCTGCAGTACCTTGTGTGGGTGACTCAGAGGCTGCTGCTCAGCTGTGACTCAGACCTAACCGTGTAACGGTGCCCCTTGTTCAGCACCTCTTGGTCCCCTGCCGTGTGCACACCCCCGCCTGTGGTCCCTGGGGCTGCACAGCGTGACCTCATCATTATTCCTCCGTGCGACTCTGACTCGGTGTTGGTGTTAGCAGTCGGGGGTGCTGGAAGCGAGGTGCTCACTGAGCTGCCGTGTATTGCCTGTGGACCGGTGGTACCAAAGGTACCCTCTAGACCTAGGAAATGTTCACAGAAACCATGTATAAGGCTTTTGTACTCAGTGGACCAGTTGTTTTATCTAAGATATGAAAAATAGAAAAACTCCGTCATAAAGTTTACGTTCTAACTAAATCTAGTCAGCACCCAGTGTCACTGATTTCTAGCCAGGTGACTCTGGGTTCCCCTTCCCTTCCTCTCCCAGTCTTCTTACACTAAGAGATGCTTCACAGCCTGGTCTCCTTGGGTGGCCAGGACAGCAGCACCCTCCACCCTAGGCCTGTCCAGAGCAGGCCTTCTTCACCTCCAACCCAGGCGTCATAGAGAGGGGACAGAGGAGGAGGAGGAAAAGCTGGGTCTGACTCTGTCTTTCGTCCTTCATTGTTCAACAGGCAACAGATTCCTGAGAAAAGCCAGAAGAAGAAAAAGAAAACAAAATGGAGAGGAGACCGGGCCACTGGCACTCACAAACTTCAGTGTGTGATCTTGTGACTGCCTGAGACCCTGGGCACAGCAACCATGAACTGCCAGCCCCCGGGACCAGCCCACTGCCTAACTGCACTGAGAACCATTTCTAACCACAGCCCTTGGCTCTGGGCACAGGAAGGGAGCAAGGGAGGATGGGCAGGAGCAGACAGGGTCTGGCTTTGCCACCTCTCCCAGGAGACAAGCCACAGCTTCCAAGCCCTTCGTGTGTGTTGATTAAGCCCAGTTCCCAGCCTCTTGGTGGGTGTGTTGTTTCTTTTAAGTACACAGGGCTGGTTTGCTGTGGAAGTGTTTATCCACACACAATGTACCAAACAAGCCATGAACAAGCTTCCTCCCCAACCCTGTCCCCAGTGTCTGAGCTCTGATGTCTTTTTGTAGATTTTTAAATTATTTGAGTAATGATAATTTTATTAAAGAGGTCTGTGCCCACTGCCTAATGAAGTCTTCGGCAGACCTCTCGGCTAGCCTCTGGAACAGTGCTCTTGTCTTTTTAACTGAGAGTTCCTAGCAGTGCCAAACTCCATCCAGGATGAACAGCAGGGATGGCGGAAGTTAGCCGAGGCCTTGGCGGAAGCCCGAGGCGGAGTTAAACCCAGAAGCAAACAGACCCCAGAGACTAGAGAGAGGGGATGGATTTCTCTGGAGGACTTCGGTGTGGTTGAAAAAGCAGAGATTAGAAAAGAAAATCCCCTCACTGCTACCCACCCCCGCCCCCGCCCCCACAGCCACTGAAGTGAGAGCTAGCTGGGACCATCTCACCCCAGAGGGGATTTCCTTATCCCGAGAGCGGGTGAGCCAAGTGGCTGGCTTTGCAAAAGCGTTCATTTACTTTTTAGGCGGTGGGTAGATTCTGTGTTCAGATGTGGACAGGGCCCTGGGCTTCTCAGATGTGTCCCTTCCTGCTTGCTCACATCTGTGACACAAACAGGGGCGTGTGCAAGGAGGTGAATGTGACACCATCCAGAAAGCTGTTGTTCTATGATTGCTCTCCACCGAAAGCACTCAGTACTGTTATCACTGAAGCACCAGGACCTGAAGCCATTTCCGTCGGAGTCAGCTGACCACCACCTTCTTGAGCCCCGCCAGTGAGTAAACCCCTTTTGGCATCAGCCATAGGGCTCTTGGTGCACACCTCCATTGCCCTCTTCTGTCTTAGATGAAAGGGGAAGGCAAGTTGAGCTGATGACATGGTCCAGACACTTACTTCAGCAGGGACACCCCTCCCCCCGCCGCCACGATGCACCCCTCCCTCTATGGTTCTGCTGGTGGGGTAAAGATTGGGTTTTTCCAGCTGGGAACTGGATGGAGGGGCCAGCAGGAACGAAGTACACCCTGTGGGAGGGTCAGAAGAGGAGGCAGCAGTGAGCTCATCTGCCAGCTCACTGTGCAAAACAGAAGATCCCCGCCAGGTGGCTGGGCCACTCTGGAGAATGAAAGTCATGGAAAGAAATCCAAGGAAAGTGAGCACCCAGTGGATGTCCAGCCTCATGATTCCTTTCCAGTCCGGAAAGTCCTAAGCTGTTCCCACACAGGGTCATCATCACAGAAGGCCCCATTGAAGGGACAGTTCTGCTGCAGGAGGAAATGATTGCTAGCTAAAGGTCAAACTGCCAGCCCACCCACTTTTTCTATTCCTAAAAAGGATACCAAAGAACATTCCAAATGAGGTATCTCACCATTTCCCAGATCCTGTAATACTTATGAATTTTTCAACACTAGAAGGACCAGGCTCATTCCAGCCTTAGGCGCCCTGAGTCGCCCCGTAGCTTCTGCCACCTGGAGAGAGGACAGCAGTGAGGTCAGGGTGCTCTGCACAGGATGCAGAGACAGAAGGCTCTGCAGTCAGGGCAGCAGCCACTGCCAGAGAGCCGCCATCTCCCACCACCTGCCTCCAGCACGCCCCTGCCTCTGTGGAGCTACATCTCCACTGTGCGGTTGCCTGGACCAAGGCCCTGAGTCACACAGATAACTAGAAGGCAGGCCCCCAGCACTCCTGCCCTCTTGGAAGAGGCAGAGCATCCAGGCCCATCATCCAGGGCATCCGCTCTAAACTGCCCACGTCCATCTGGCTTTCTGCAGTCTCTTGATTCAGGGCTCTTGGTAAGCTTTCATTTCCCAGAATCCCATTCTCCCATAAGTGAGATGGGTAGGTAACACTCCAGAATTAGAAATGAGCCCTTTGACAGAGTTTCCATGTAAAGTAAACTCAGCGCACTTCCATCACCAGCCAACAGGGAAAGCCTGGACACCTGGTTGGCCAGGACCGAGGTGGGTTTGTAGTTGCCATTCTGAGGCTCCCTCTAGTTTTTTCAGAAACCTGTGTTCCCATCATATCCCCTGATGTACACACTCCCTGGAATCCCCTCATCCCTGCCTCTGTATTGTGTGCTCCGATTTTCCCCCACCACTCTGACACCTCCTTTCCTCCTCCTACCCCCCCTCTCCCGCAGAATGGGGCTGTGCCACAGCTACTTCCTTCACAAGCACTTTGCCACTTGGGACATCTGGATGTTTCCCTTAGGAGTTTCCCACCTCCCCATGACTCTTGCTGTGGCGAGTACCTGATTGAATTAGTGTAGCCTGCCAGGAGATGTGACCCACTAACCCATGCCAGCTCTAACCTCAGAGCCCCTCGAACCTGCTACACCAAGTCCAGAGCCACAGAGGGGTCCCTTCCTTTAGCTGCCCACCTGGGTGGAGACTCCACATTGCCTGGGGTTTACCTAGAATGCCAGATACTTGAAACACTGAGCCCTTGGAGTGACAGTATTAGCAGGTGGCCATTGTTGTGAAATGAGAGTGATGCCTGGACATCTTGATGATGCTTGAGCCTTTTATGTAACTTTTTATCAAGTCTTTGTGTATCTCTACTTATTAATAAAGAAACCAAGAGAAATGCTGTCTTATTTCCTCTTGCTCAAATACGTCTAGTTTTGTGATTCCTCAGTCCTTTACCCAAACACTCAACTCTACCAGAGCTCGGTCTTTGTTTAGCCAAACCTCAAGTATGGAGGAAGCCCACTGGTGGCCATGGCACTTCCTCAGCTGCATACCGCCTGCCCTCTGTCTTCTGTGGGAAACGGTTCTTATATTCAAAATGGGATCCCTGACCACTACCCCTCATGACTATTTCACCCAGCTCCTTGCTTCCAGTTCTCAACCCCAAGGTCTTAGACAAGATCTCGGGGCTTCGTGTGCACAATGACTTGAGCAGCATTGACCTAGAAGAAATTCAGCCCAGGTTCACTGCCTCTGGGCCAAGCTCCACCATATCTTCTCAACCTGCCCCTGGGCCAAGCTCTACCATATCTTTTCAACCTGCGGGTCATGACCCCTCTGGGGGTTGAGAGTGACCCTTTCACAGAGATTGCCCACAACCATCAGAAAACACATTTACATTATGATTCATAACAGTAGCAAAATTCCAGTTATGAAGTAGCAACGAAAATAACTTTATGGTTGGGGATCACCACAACATGGGGAACTGTATTAAAGGGTCGCAGCATTAGGAAGGTTGAGCTAATGCACCACTGTGCTAGAGGAAGGCCCGGCTGCAAACCTCTGCGAGAATCTGCCTAGCAACAGCATGAACTCAGAAGTGTCCTCCCATAGGCATCGAGTGTAATCATCAATTACAGGAAGACTTTGCACAAATGGGCTCCCAGGTTTTGTTGTTTTACTCTGGGTTTTTGTTTGTTTGTTTGTTTGTTTTTTTTTTTAATGTAGGCAATGGCCAGCTGTGATGGTGCATGCCTTTCATCCCAGCACTCAGGAGGCACAAGCATACTTGTGAATTTAGAGGCCAGCCTGGTCTGTACAGTTCCAGGCCAGCAAGGGCTACATAGTAAAACTTTATCTCAAAAACAAAAAACAAACAAACAAACAAACAAAAAACCCCAAACCCCCAAAACAACAACAACAACAAAAAGTCAATGGTCTTGCAGATAAGTGAAATCTCACCATCTGCCATCCAAGCTGGGAATTCTTCAAGCATCTAAATAAAGGGTAGAACATTCTATGCAAGTGAGGGATGCTCTCATTCCTAGGATTTTTCATTCTCTGCAGCTTTTGGGGCTCCAACATCATGCCAAATAACTCACCGTTATGCTTACGTGAATGTTTAAGCATAAAAGGGGGGCTGAGTTCACAGTAAGCAAAGAAACTACACGGGCTTTCAGTGCAGGGTGCAGCCGACCACGCTCACACAAATCATCTTTCTGTTCGGTTCTGAGACCTATGCCTGGGCCGAAGAACAGAGGTGAGTTCCTGGATAAGGGCTTCTCAGAGTGCCCTCCAGAGCAGTGGCTTCAGCATCAGCAGGCTAATTATTGGAAATGTCCATTATCCTGCCGCACCCCAGACTGCCTGCTGAGCTGAAGCCCTGCCCTCTGTGTTTGACAAACCCTTCATGGTACTCTAATGCTCCCTACAGTTTGCAAATCACCAAATGAGGCAGGAGTGGGTAAAGGGTAAAAGCTTCTACCCTGTGGAAATAAACAGCTGCAGGGCTGTTCTTATCTGCAAAGCAGCTGTGGTCCCATTGGGTGAAGATGCTCAGGTCATTCCTCTTTGCTTCCCACATCTAATTAATAAGGGCCCCTCAGCCTCTGGAACCAAAGACCCCAGCACAAGGGTTATTTGTGGTGATACTTTATTTGTGCTGAAATGTGGTGATATTTTATGTGTATGTTAATAAATAAAGTTTGCCTGGAGATCAGAGGACAGAGATAGCCAGTCATAAACAAAAGTCAGGTAGTGGTAGCATACTCCCTTAATCCAATCACATGGCAGGCAGAGTCTCTGTGTTCAAGGACACAGTCAAGCATGGTGACACGAGCCTTTAATCCCAGTACCAACCATAGAGACCTGGAGGTCTGTACAGACAGGCAGTGACAAGGAAATGAGGTAGCTAGGCTAAGAGCCAATGAGAAGGCAGAATAGCAAGGTAATAATTGCGCAGGTTAGACAGGAAGAAGCTGGTTCTCTGGGGGGTGGGGGGGTGTGGAAGCTACGGCAGCATGGTGAGCTAAGGTTAGTTGGCGGTTACTCCTATTTCTGTGATCTCTACGGCTTTCACCCCTGTATTTGGCTCTGTGTTTCTTGTTTAATAAGACTGCTTAGAAATTCGTCTACAGTTATTGACCTTGACTCCATGGGGTTACAGGTGGGGTGGCCGACACCTTGAAATCATATGCAGAATGACAGCCACGCGTGCACTCCTCCAGGTTCAGGACACTCACGTGCTGTCGGAGTCTCCCAGCTCTGAGGGTACTGCTCAGTGGGAAGATGAAGCGGCCTGGGAGCTCTCTTTTTGATACCAGGCTCTTCGGGCAGTTTCACAGCCTCAGAGAACAGGAAGGGGAAATGAAAGGAGTGAAGATCCAGTGACTCTGAAGAAGCGCTGACAACTGAGTGCCCCTGCAGGCCCTCCCACGACATCCTGCAGGAGGGGATGGGGTCAAGCTGCCTTTCTCCAGTTCCCCTACATGACCAAGTGTGTGACCCACATGACTCACCTACCTCCTTCTCCACGGTGGTTCTCTCTCTCTCTCTCTCTCTCTCTCTCTCTATCTCTGTGTGTGTGTGTGTGTGTGTGTGTGTGTGTGTGTGTGTGTGTGTGTTAGTGCTGGGAATTGAACTCAGGACCTGTGCGTGCTAGGCAAGAATGCTACCACTGACCTAGATTCCCAGCTCCAAAGGCAACTATTACATTTTCATTAAAGCGGGCCCCCTTTGAGGCTGGTCACAAACTGCAGTAATAGTTCATTTGTCTATCTATATTCCTTACATTCTTATGTCCCTAGGCCTAGAGAAGAAACTGGTGGCACAATGGTGACGCCTAATGTTTATAAAATAAACCAATAATTATTACAGATATTGTCTTCCATGCTAAGATGGTTTAACCAAACTATGTTAGTTTGGTTTACTAAACTAAGATGGTTTTACCAAGCCATCTTAGGTCAAATGTGCCTTCTGTGCCCCATAAAGTATGGCACTCTTATACCTTATAGCAGACCCAAGGTCCCTGCGAATTTCAAACAGTTTCCCAAGGCCACGATCTCATAGAGACCTCAGCATCTGCCTCATTCCACAGCCTCTCTCCTCAAGTTAACCTCTGCCTCCGTTTCCACAAAGAAAACTCATCCTCATAACCACCCCTGAACTTTGCTGAGGACTTGTAGGTCCTGAGATGGCCTCTCAATGGCCACCACCTAGGCCTCCAGACCCTCTCTCAGCTCAGCTCCTCCCCCTCGTCAAGCTCCCTCCCCTCAGACCGTCTTGATGCCGCTGCTTTTTTAAAGCCACATCTCACAATTTCTTCTTAGGGTGAAATGAGAAGGCGACTTAAAGCTTCCAGTTTGCTCAGGCAAGGAATTTTCTGGATGCTGGTGTGTCATGGGGTCTAGCACAGGTCTCGGCCAAACTTACCCGAGTGTTCAGAATGAAATGTTCATCCTGTTCTAGCGTTAACAATCCTAATAATTATGGATTATTAATAACCCTGTGAATTAGTTTTGGGTCTTCAGGCCCCAGCAACTGTCACTGTTTCCTCGGGGTAGGGGTTTTTTGGAACACAGGCTTAGGATTTAGCAGCTTTAATTTGCTTTTAAAGCAGGTTCTGGGTAACGGTGTGCTGCTTGTCTGAGAACCGTGAATTAGCAAACCCACGGGACACACAGGGAGAGGGTTGCTTGTGTTGTAGCATACGTGTAAGCCAGGCACAGTCCCACTTCTGCACCCACCTCCTGTCCTCAGGACCACCCTGCGACATAGGTGCCACAGTGTTTTCTAGAAAAAGAAACTGAGGCCAGGGACAGGCAGGAGTGACTGAGCCTAGACTTGCACCCGGTTTTGCTCCTGAAGCCTATGCCCTGTTCCCCACCACCCTGCCACCCTGGAAATCGAGCTAGCCCAGGCTGTCTCCCCACACCCATTTTCCATCTTACCCGGGTTTGAGGGAACGCTTTCAATGTGTGTCACACTTCCTTGCTTTTTTTCAAGGGAGCTGAATGCAGCCCAACTTCCCCCTGAGTGACTCATCACAGCATCTGAGCTCCAGTGACAGTCATTTTCCAGTGTCTGCACTGGACCTCCACCCAGGGCAGCCCTCACCGTGGCCTTGGACACCACCTCCAGCTCTGTCCCTCTTACTGTCCTTCCAACTGAGACAGACTGTCCAGGTCGAGCAGCCCCAGTGGATAGCATATCGGGTGAGGTCCAGGGGCCGTAAACATGTTCCAGGCCTCTGGCATTCTGCCTAGAAAGCCACCCATAGCCAAGAGCCCTAGCAACTGTCACCTTCTCCTCTGGGTGGGGAGAGTTAGAACACAGACAGGATTTAGCAGCTTGTTGTTGTTGTTGTTGTTGTTGTTTTGAGACAAGGTTTCTCTGTATAACTGCCCTGGCTGTCCTGGAACTCACTTTGTAGACCAGGCTGGCCTCGAACTCACAGAGATCTGCCTCTGGAGTGCTGGGATTAAAGGCATGTGACACCACCAGCCGGCTTGGATTTATCAGCTTTCATTTGCTTTTTTAAACAGGTTCCAGGTAATGCCATGTCTGAGCCCTCTGAGAACTGTAAGTTAGCAAATCCACCGGACACATGCTTTCTTTGCCCCCAGTGTCCCTAGCTTGTAGCAGACCCAAGGTTGCTGCAAATTTCAAATAGTTTCCCAAGGTCACCATCTCACGGTGACCTCTGAATCTGCCTCTATCCCACAGCCCCTTCCCTCAAGTTAGCTCCTGCCTCAGTTTCCACAAAGAAAACCCACCCTCGTAACCACCCCTGAGCTTTGCTGAGGACTTGGAGGCCCTAAGATGGCCTCTCAGCTGATCTTTTTCCACGACATGCTTGGCCCTGCTCCTTTGCTAGCGCAAAGGGATGCAAGGCACTCTGACTATTGTTTGTCAACAGAGCGGTTCCTCTCTCTCCACTCAGCCCAGACTTTTGGTTCCCTCTGTGCTTGGCGTTGCTGAGTCTCCAGTGTTGCTGCTGCTGGGGCGTGTGGGGTGGTGGCCAGCGCACAGGCTACCTAGGTCTAGCCTGGCTATGCCACTATCTGGTGACCTTAGCCAAGTGGCCCGACCTCCCCGTGTCTCAGCTTGGCCGTCACACTTTAGCTGATGATAAGGATGCTTCTTAAGGCTACAAGGCTATTGCTAGGTTTTAATTTAGTATATGTATTCAGAATAACAACCGACGCATGGAAATTCTCAATGCCAGCCAGGATCCCAGGATGAAAGCAGTATGTGCTCCCCAGACCCCAAGGCAGCTTTTTGTTGCTCTCTCTTGTCTGGATCCTGGGGCTCAGCTCCTGCCATCTCTCCTTGCAAAGTAAATTCAGAGGCATGTATGCATGCCTATAATACCAGGCCGGAGGATCATGTGTTTGAGCGTAACCTGGGCTACACAACAAGTTTCAGGTCAACCCAGGATACAAGGTGAGATGCTATGAAAAAAAGAAAGTTCACTTTATAAGTATGAGGACCCGAGATTGGATCCTTGGCACCCATGTAAAAAGTGGGGAGGGGTGGTATGGGTTGTGTATAACTATCTGCTGAGCCAATTAGCTGCCATCTTGGGAAGTTCAGCTGTACCCTCTTGCAAAAGGATTACCCCAGCTGGGCTTGTTAACTGTTTATACCCCTTCATGGATGGGTGGGGAAGGCCACAAGATTCACCTGAGCTGTCTACCACCTGCTGTATGCTATGCTGCCTTAGTTGCAGGTGACCTTGGGGGAGGAGCTAGAGTAGATAGGCAGGGAAGCCCAAGGGGGAAGGGAATCCATCTATATGGCTACAGGAAGCCCTCATCCCTGCCGGGTAAAGACCTTCCAGGTGTGGCCTATTGAAGGAAGAACGTCCACGCCTCTGTAAGTAACCCCTCACCTAAGCTCTATAAGGAATCCCACGAAATTCATTGGTTTTCCAGAGTGATCTTTGATGGAACTGTGCTCAGTTTGTCTTTGGGACAGAGACAAGAGGATCCTGGGAACTCACTGGCCAGCCAGTGTAGCTGAAGTGGGGTTCCTGGTTCGGTGGGGGAGTCTGTCTAGAAAAATAAAGTGTAGGCTGGGTGTGGTGGCACACACGGGAGGCAGAGGCAGGCAGATCTCTGAGTTTGAGGCCACGCTGGTCTACAGAGTGAGTTCCAAGCAAGCCAGGGTTACATAGCAAGACCCTGTCTCAAATCAATCAGTTGTCAATCAATCAATCAATTAATTAATCAATCCAGTAAAATCTAGGTTTCCGACTAAAATTTTCTATCCCTCAAATGCCACCCTCTCCTAGTAAATAACCAGAGATGCACAGTTAATAAATATGGTCTTTGCATTCATAAACCAAAGTATGTCAGGGACCTAAGGGAACCATGGTTGGGGATGGTTAAAAAATTTTATACTACACCAATATAACAGTCTGGTGAATATCTTAAAATCTTCATTTCTGGCATTCACCCAGCCCTGGAGGTTATAATCTCTTTTGAAAGACCTGGGTGTCCCCAGATGTCACAAGCCTAGTGGCAAAGCTAGATAGGATCCTCGGGTGCATCTGATTCCATTCCTTACCAACCCCAAGATAGCACTAGAGGACATATGCTCAACTATGATTTTATGGGCCTGAGTTCCTTCCTCTGAGACTGGAGTCACATGACTACTCACCTCTAGTGTTAATGTGGGGATTAAACCAGTTAATGCTTTCTAAGAACCTAGCGAACTATACTCGTCATGTGCCCACGAAGCTTTTCAGCACTCTGTAGTTGTTATTTCTAGTATCACTGTTATTGACGCTCTGGCGGGTTAAGAAAGCCCAGGAAGCTGGGCCAGTGCCCCTCTTCACCACCAGAGGGCGCCATCGTAGAGCGAGAAATAGCCTTGTGGCTCCATCTCCAGAGTACAGCAGTTCTTCCTTCCTCGGAGGCAATGCTCAAGGTTACACCATAGTGCACGAAACTCACTCAGCTCGCCTACTTCCTTTCTTGCCCATGCCCTGTGGGACTTCCTAACCTTCTAGGGCTGCTGGTACCAAAGAAATGTGCATTTGGAGTTCAAGTCCACCATGTACGTAGCAAATGTTTGTCACATCGCCAGACCAAGGGCCAGTCCATCAGCCTTCTGGAACTAAACTTTGCCACCCCAGGCTAGCCTGGCTCTTCTGGACACTTTGTGCCTAAAGACCAGCTCCAGTCCCTCACAGTTGACTTCATATGCCTTCTGGAGACTTCTCCACCTGCTTGCGCTCCCCAGGTAGGCTCAAGGAACCTGAGGTCCCCAAGAAAGACTTTCAGCCTGTCTCTTGGCTCTGTTCACACAATTGTACATTCTACATGTGGAAAAAGCGTCTTCCTTGAATTCAGCCTTCCTCAGTCAGATGACACCCCCCCACCCCCACCCCCCCCCCCCCCCCCCCCCCCCCATCCCCGCCTCAACAGCTCCAAATTCCCCTTGACCTTTGGTTTCTTGCACACTCTGAACCCAGTATTTCACAGTGTTTGGTGAGGGCCACTTCCAAGGATGGGGCTTTAGGGAAAGATTCCTAAGGTCCAAGTCTGGATCAGCAGCCTTCAAAGTGCAGTCCTGGTACAAAGGCCACATTCCTGGGATATTCTCCAGACCCACTGCACCCTAGTCTCTGGAGTGAGGCTGGGAAGCTAGGTGGGTAGCACTCTTGGAGTGGCACAGGGCTGTTGGGGACATCCCAGCCTGCACTCTGCCTATCTTTGGGATCTGCAAGATTCCTTCCACAGACAGGTGAAGCTGTTCTTGTAACACCCCAGCAGTCTAACTTATAATTGGCCAGGATGTGTTGCCCTGTCTGACATAGCTTTAAGTATTTTCTCTATAATCGTACAGAACACTATTGTGGTTTTAGCCTTCAATCTTGATGAAAAGATGTCCTGTTTTGCTATAGTTGCTTAGTGAAGAGTCCTGACTTACGACAGCCCACTCCACAAACTATCAGATAATGTGATCCTGCTCTGATACTGTCCCTTCAAGGCTGGGGGAGGTCGCAATGAGACAGAGAGGGGAGAGGGAAGAAGGCAGGCGAGGAAGGGAGAAGTGTGATGCCCTGAGGAAGGAGGCACACAGATCTACTCTTTTGGAAGCTCACAGTAAAATCTCCAGCTAAGCTCCCGCAGGAAATGTCACAGGGGTCCCTTCCCACTGCTTACCTCCAAGAAAGGTTTCCAAGTGCTCAGAATTGTCCCTCAAATCCAGCACACATGTCCTAAGAGAGAAAAGGCAGACTTAGTGTCTGAGAAAATGGCTCAAGAGTCATCTTTTAACCAGACTGGAAGCTTCAATACAGGTTTTTTATTTTATTTTTATGTATGTGTATGTATAGACACATGTTCATATGAGTACACATGTATGCATGTCCATATAGAGGCTACATGGTTGGGTGTCTACCTCAATTGTTCTTCATATTTTTTGTTTTATTTTGTTTTTCTTTCAAGACAAGGTTTCTCTGTGTAGCCCTGGCTGTCCTGGAACTCCTCTGTAGACCAGGCTGGTCTCAAACTCAGATCCACCTGCCTCTGCCTCCCAAGTGTTGGGATTAAAGGCGTGTGCCGCCACCACCCAGCCTTTACCTTATTTTTTGAGACAAGATCTATCCCTGAATCTGGAGCTCTCCTGTCCAGCTACACTCAGCAGGCCAGCATACCTCGGAGAGCCTCCTGTCTCTGACTCCCCAGCAGCAGGGTTCCAGAACGAGCCACCGCATCCAGATGTTTACATCAGTGCTGGGGATCTGAACTGAGGTTCTCATGCTTGCGCGGGCAAGCACTTCATTGACCAAGCTGTATCCCTGGTCCCTGGCTCTTTTTCAAATTCGAATGCATGTGGGTTGGACAGCAGCCCTCGGTGGCTAGCTTTCTTCTTGCTGTGACAACATGCAGGACAAAAGTGATTCAGAAAACAGGGAAGTCATGTTTTGTTCACAGTTTCAGGGGATTCGGGCCATGCTCGCCTAGCCCCATGTTTCTGGCCTGTAGTGAGGCAGTACATCATGGCAGGGAGTGTGTGGTAGAGGATGCTCACCTCATGGCAAACACGAGGCAAAAGAAAAACAGGTCCCCAAGGACTTGCCCCCAGTGGCCTACTTCCTCCAGCCAGCCGCCGCCTCCTAAAGTGCCTAGACCCTCCCAATATAGCCCACCACCTCAGAACCAAGTGTTCACCCATCGGCCTGTGGGGACATCTCATTGTCAAATTACAACAGGCCCCCAAACATATGCCCACTTCCTAACCTCTGGTGGATGTAACCTTCTTTGAAAATAGGTCTTTGTAGATGCAATGGAAGATCTTATGGGTTCATCTGAATTTCAAGGAGGCCTCGAGTCCAATGACTGCTGTCCTTATATGATACAGGAGAGGAGATTGGAGACAAGGGGCGGAGGGGTTTGTAAAGACAGGCAGGCATTGCAGTGATGTATCTGCATGTCAGGGAACCCCAAGAAATTCCAGACCCATTAGAAGCTAAGAGAGGTGGGAACAGACTGGAGCCTCAGAAGAGACTAGCCTTGGGGCTGGAGAGATGGCTCAGTGGTTAGGAGTGTTTGCTGCTCTCCCAGAGGACCTGAGTTTGGTTTGAAGTGTCTACATCAGGTGACTCACAACTGTCTGTAACTCTTCAGGTCCAGGGTTCCTGTGGCCTCTGCTACTCTCCTCGGGCACCCACAAACATGTGGCATATACTCATGCAGATGTCCATATGTACACATAAGTAATGATAAAACCAAAATCATTTAAAGAAAAAAAAATAACTGGTCCTTTCGGCACCCGGACTTTGCATGTCTGGCCTTGACAATCGTGGGGGAAGCAAATTGCCGCTGCCTTTAGCCCTCATTGGGAATGTGTTATGGAAGCCACGGGGGAGTAAGGCAGAAGCATCACTGTGTATTACTTCATAGCAATTCTTCTAAGAGTCTACAGGGAAAGGAAGGGGTCTCTGGGAAGGTGTATGCTGCAAAACATGGCCCAGAAAGAGCGAGAAAAATGTGACCAGTTAAGAACATTAGGAAACCCCAGGAATCCTGTTAAAGGTTTATCACACTCTAAAGTATCATTCCAAGATTGTTTTGCAGCTGAGCTTTACTTCCTAAAGTTCCCCTGCCAGTCAAACTAACAGACTAGAGAAAATGCCTCTCCAAATGTCATAACATGAGAAACAGCTTCATACTGAAATCTAGTAAAAACAAGCAGAAAGAGTAAATGGGAAATTCCATTATAAAAATAGATATCAGGCCAGCACAAGGATAAATGTACTTGCCGCCAAGCCCAATGACTTGGGTTTGATTCCCTAGGACCCACATGGGAAGGGGAGAACCCTTCCTCTAAGTTGCCCTATAACCTCCACATGTAGGTCCACACACATATACATATAGAATATAAATTACTTAAAATATAATTTTTGAAAGCTCAGAAAATAAATGCTAACAGTAGAACTCAACGCTAACAAACCTGGCAGTTTATTAAAAGGATAAGGGGCCGTGGTGACATGAAAAGCAGCCTTTCCTCAGCAGAGGACCCAACACAAGATCAAGCCCCATGCCAAGAGAGACCCTGTTTCTCCGCCAGGCCACTGGAATGCCATGTCCGCATTTCAAGAGTGGGGTAGCTCAGTTGAAGAGTGCTCGGCTAGCATGCGCGAGTCCCTGGATCCCATCTCCACCATCACAAGCAGCAACAAAGAATAGTGCTGGGATTCTCAGGGACTCTATGCTGCTGTTGGGGGTCAGGCTGCAGGACAGCATAAGACAGTGACACAGCCTGACCCTGTGTCTTCCCGTCCCCAGCACAGCACAGATGTTCACCATCATATACCTGCTGCTGGCACAGCCGCCCTCACTCTTAGCTCCTCCATCCTCCCCTATCTCCAGGGCTGATCAGCTGGCTGAAGAAGGTGGCTGAATTCAACAAAGAAACTCTCTCCAGATCCAGTAAATACAGCGATGGCGCAGCTGCCACAAAGGAACCGCCAACTGTCATGAGGTCACATGGTCAAAACCCAAGAGGGGCTGAATTGCAGGATATGATCTAGGAAGCAGATGCTGATAATGAATGGCACCGTGGACTTCTCAGAATTTTTTTTTTTTTTTTTTTTTTTACTATGACAGCTGGAAAAGCAAAAGATACAGAGAACAGGAGAGAACCTCGAGGCATTCGGAGTCTTTGGCAGTGACGGAGATGCTTACATCAGTGCAGCAGAACTATGTCACGTGATGATATGCGATAGCAAAGCCAATAGAATGAGAAATCGCCAGAGACACAGACGCTGATGGAGATGGACAGTGAATCATGAAGAGTTCACGCAGATGATGGTCGTAAAATGAAAATCAACGTAAGTAATTCCCCTCTCCAGAAGGATATAGCTGAATCCTGCTGCATCAACAAGAAGGTCCTTTATTTATCCTGTTTCTGTTTAACAAGAGAGACCATCAAAAGTACCTCTTCATGTACTGGTGGTCAATTCTGCTGTGAAGTACCAAGCCTTCTCGGTTTATAATAGGCATGCCTGTTCCCAATGATAAAGAAGCTCTTAGTGTAATCCTTAAGATCTGTTTATGAATTCCAACACGATGGCTCAGTGGATGAAAGTGCTTGCTACTCAAGCCTAACAACCTGAGTTCGAGCCCCAGAACCCACAGTGGAAGAGAACTGATTCCCGGATGCTGTCCTCTGACCTCCACACATGCACTGCAGCATCTATGCCCCCCCTCATCATGCACCCACACAATAATAACTAAACTAACTCTTTAAAGTTGCATTTGTTAGTGAATAGCAGCATGGGCTGGTCAGGTTTTCATCAATTCAGCTTGATGTTTAAGCATAGTCAGGTATCTGGATTGACTGACAAATTGAGGAACAAATTCAAAACCTATTTAAATGGGCACTAGTCAACTCATTAGGGTATGTTGTCATGGGTTATTTTCAGTGAAAAATGAATATTTCAAGTTGAAATGTTGGAAGGGTGTGTGTGTGTATTACAACAGACCCCAGTGAAATCCAGTGAATAATTAGAAATTATTTTGAAAATTCACACTCCAATAATTTGGAAAATCGGCTAGAAAAGAGTAAGTTTCTCAGTGCGTATGATCAGCTGAAATTGAATAGGGAGAGTAGAGAAAGCCTCAATAGATCAATAACAAGTTATGAGGTTAAAGTAGTAATTAAAAGTTTCTCATCAAGCAAGATCCCTGGATGGAAAGATTTACTGTTGAAGTTTACTGGACTATTAAAGAAGAACTAACGTCAATGTGCCTCAAGCTTTCTATAAATTAGAAATGGAGTGGCTACTTCTAAACTTAGTCTATGACGCCAACATCAACTTAATGCCAAAACGTGACAATAAAGGAAACTCCAGACCAATGTACTTGATGAACATAGATGCAAAAATCCTAGCAAAATACAAGCCAAACTTGACAATACATTAGAAAGGTCATAGCATATAAATTAAACATTGTATTTGTTGATATCTCTACAAAGCCCCTTTTAATATTTTAAAAAGATCAGATTCCAGGGATGCAAGGATGATTCAACATATGCAAAGCAATAAAAGTAATATAGTGCACAATAAAAGCTATACATGAAGACCTGTGGACCACATCACACTGAATGGGCAAAATCTGAAAGTACTACCTTTACAATCAGGTCCTTTAAAATAAGGAATAAAACAGATGCCGGTGCCTCGTCACTAATATCCAGTGTAGTGCTTGAGGTCTAGTCACTGCAATGAAGCATGGGAAAGAAATGAAAGGGGTAGAAACGAGGGAGGAGGAAGTCAGACACCGCTACTCACAGATGCTAAAACATAGAAGACCTAGAGAGTCCATCAAAAGCCTTCTAGACCTCAAAAGGAAGTTTAGTCAAATAACAAGATACAGAGCTAACATACAAAAATCCAGTGGCTTTCAAATGTACCAATCACAAACTCATTGAGACCCAAATAAGTAACACAGCACCATTCAAAATAGCCTCAGAAAGAATAAAACATGTAGGAGTGAACCTAACCAATGTGGTGAAAGATTTCTCTAATGAAAACTACAAAAACTGTAGAAAGAAGTTAGAAAAGACATAAGATGGTATGACATGAATCAGTGGAATTAATATTGTGAAATGGCTATATTACTAAATGTGAGCTTAGCAGATCTGATGAAATCTCCATCAAAATCCCAATAATTTGCAGAACTAGAAAAAAAAAAGTAAAATTCACATGGAGGCACAAGGACCTCAAAGAGCCAAAGTAACTCTAAGCAAAAGGGCGATGCTGGATGTATTGTAATGCCTGATTTTAAAGTATGCCATAGAGCTGTAATAGGAAGTCCAGTGTCACCTTGGCATGCACACAATGCACTGTTTGGTTTTTATTGTCAACTTGATGCAACTTAGACTCACCTGGGAAGACAGACTATCAACTAAAGAGCTGCCTCAGTTAGGTTGGCTTGTACCCATGTCTGCGAGGAATCATCTTGATTGGTAATTGTTGAGGAGGGTCCACTATGGGCGGCACCATCCTTGGCAGATAAACCTAAGCTGTGTAAGAAGTCGAGCTGAGCAAGCCCGTGAGTGAGGCGAAGGCAGCGTTCCTTTGTGGTGTCTGCTTCAGTGCCTGCCTGTTTTCTTCCCTGACTTCCCTCAGGGATGGATGGGTGTCTGGAGATGTAAGCTAAAATAAGCCCTTCCCTCCCTTAAGTTGCTTTTGGTCAGATGTTTTTATCACAACAATAGGAAAAGCAAACAGGAATAGAGGCCAACGGAAAAAGAGCAGAAAACCCATAAACAAACCCAAGTACCTACCTACAGCGATCTAATTCTCAATGAAGCAGCCAAAACATATTAAAGAAGAGTCAGCCTCTTTCATAAATGGTATTTGGAAAACTGGATTTCCGTGTAGAAAAGACTGAACTTAGAACCGTCTCTCTCACATACTGTATAAAATCAACTCTCAGAGCTGGATATGGTGGCATACTCCTGTAATTCCGACACTTAGGAGGCTGAGTCAAAGAAGACAAGGAGTTTGAATCTGGTTCGGGCCATATAGTGTGCTAAAGGCCATCCTGAGCTACATACCCAGACACCATTTTTTTAAAAAAAAATCTATTCAAAATGGATCAAGACATGAAACCTGGAAACTACTGGAGGAACACACAAGGGAAACACTTGGAAATAGAGCCATAGGCAACGACTTCCTGAATAGGCCTTCAACAGTCTGGGAAATAATAGCAAACTGACAAATGGAGTTGAGTCAATGAAAGAAGGGCCTGCATGGCCCGGCAAAGGAAATACCAGCAGAGTAAAGAGGCAGCCTGCAGAATGGGAGAAAACCCTTGCTAGGGATCCTCCTCCAGCGCAGGGAAAGGATTTAAAAAGTGGAACACCAAAGGAATGCTCCATCCGAGTGATGAATGAGCAAAGGAACTGAACAGACCTGTCCCATCTGTTGGTGGCAAGGTCCCTCCCACATAGCCTAGACTGGTTTTGCATTCTGATCCTCCAGCCCCAGCTTCCTGGGTGATGAGGCTGCAGATAAGCATCACTACACGTGGCTGAACAAACACGTTTTAAAGGAGGAAATGCAAATGGTAAATATATGAACAAAGTTCAACACCTTTGAGATCTGTGAGTACATTTGTGTGTTTGTGGATGAATGTGTATTTGCCACTGTGAAGGTCAGAACACAATTTTCAGTAGTTTTCTCCCACTACCACCTGGGTCCCAGGGATCAAACTCAGCTTAACAGCCTTGGCAGCAAGGGCCTTTACCTACTCAGCCATTTTGCCAGCCCACGTTCAATATCTTTACATTTCCTATGAGGGAAATACAAGTCAAAACTATGTTGAGATTCCATGGCACCCCAGTCAAAATGGCAGTCATTAAAAAGACAAAAACAAGGGGCCTGGAGAGGTGGCTCAGGGGTTAAGAGGACTGATTGCTCTTCCAGAGGACCAGGGTTCAACACCCAGGACCCACATGGCAGCTCACAACTGTCTGTAATTCCAGTTCCAGGGGATCTGGCACCTTCACAGACATACATGCAGGCAAAACACCAATGTACATAAAATAAAAATAAATAGATCTTAAAAAAAGAGTGAGAGAAGGGCCTATTTTAGCCAGGCAGTGGTGGCGCATGCTTTTAATCCCAGCACTTGGGAGGCAGAGGCAGGCAGATCTCTGTGAGTTCAAGGCCAACAGAGTGAGTTCCAGGACAAGCACCAAAACTACACAGAGAAACCCTGTCTCAAAAAACAAAAACGAAACAAAATAAAAACACTGTAGCTGGGCAGTGGTGGCACACACCTATAATCCCAGCACTTGGAAGGTAGAGGCAGGTGAATCTCTGAGTTCAAGACTACAGAGCAAGCTTCAGAACAGTCAGGGCTATACAGAGAAATCCTGTCTCAAAAAAAAAAAAAGCAAAACAAACAAAAAATCCAACAAAACAACAACAAATGCTGTTAGATGTGGAGACCAAAAGAGCCTTTATACCCTGTTGATGGGGATTTTATGAAAATCAATATGAAGATTCCTTAAAATAAAAGTGGAACTACCATGTGACCCAGCTATACAACCACTGGGTATGCTCCCGGGGGAATCAAAGTCAGCCTATGACAGAGATAACCATGTTTATCGCAGCCCTGTTTACATCAGCCAAGTTGTAGAGACAGCCTGAGTGTCCACTAGCAGATAAATGAACATTTACAGAACGGAGCATCATTCAGCCATAAAGCATGAAACTGTATTGTTTGCCAGAAAATGAATGGAATTGGAGGTCATCATGTTAAGTGAAATGCACCTGAATCAGCCCAACATTCCACATGTTCTTCTCCTGAGAGGCACAAAGAAAGACGAAAAGTAGAGGGGACCAAGGAGACACGGGAAGAGATGGGCAGAGAATATTATCAAAGTACATCCTGTGTGTGTATTAAAATGTCACAACGCAGATCATGATTTTGTACACTTAATATGCATGTAAATAACCACTACCAGGAACCAAGAGGTTCCTTTCTGAAGACGAGAGGTCATGAGGTCGTTGGAAACTGTTGCCACCCAGCACACATTCCCAGCCTGACTGACTTCTCTTTCCTCCTCCAGTTAAGGAAGGAGGTCGTGAAGGGGTCTTCCAGGCAGAGGCCACAGGAAGCAGTTCTGACTGGGGAGAGTGCCCAGAGACACCCTTGTCTAGGGGCACACTTTGTGAAGGCATTCTTAAGCAGGAGACATGACATTTGCATATTTACTGTGAGCTTGGGGGACCCCATAGAAGATAGGGGTACTTATGAGGGACTCACCAACTTTGGCAAAAAAAAAAAAAAAAAAAAAAAAGCCAGGGAGGCAGAAAGAAAGCCTTGCTGAGAACTGGAGGAGGCACTGTCTACAGGAAAGAGAGCCTGTGCTGGGGATCGGGTGACCCCAGCTTGTACATGCAGTGTACCAATGGCACCACAGTCCACCAAACCACACTCCTCATCTCTGCTCTCTCTTTAGGGGTTAACTTGAGTAGATCACAGGGTACCAAGGCATCTGCTGTAATGTTATCTCTAGGTATTTCTGTGAGGGGATTTGGGAAGAGATTAGCCTGGGGTTGATGCACTGACCAGGACAAATGGCCTTTTGCTGAAGAGCACCAGCAGTTGACGAAGGAGAACTTAATCTCCCTGACTATTGAGCTACAACATCTGTCTTCTGCCGCCCTTGGACTGAGAATCACATCCTCTGGTCCACAGGGCGTTAGACTCAAACTGTACCACACACCTGGCTTTCTTGGGTGCCTAGCTTGCCAATGGCAGATTTTGGGACCCCAGCGCCCCATAATCACATGGATGAATTTCTGGTCATGAATTTCTATATATCTGGCTGGTTCTATTTCTCCAGAGAATCATGACTATTGTAGCCTCCAAAACAACACTTAGGAATGAGGTGAAGCCACTGTTCCCATATTTCTAAGCTGGTGGTCGTACAAAAAGAGAGGGGGACTTTAAATCAGACAGAAGTTAGGAATTTTAATATTAGATTGATTAGGACTTCATTAGTCTCTTCATTAGTAAAATGAAACTGTTCTTAGAACAGAAAAGTTTGAAGAACTCTGAAAGGTGGCTACAATTTCTTTCAGGGTCTGTATGGATTACCTGAGAGTCCCAAGGCCTTCCCCACTGGACACAGCTAACACTGCACACTGGTGTCTGCACCTCTGGGAGGATCTATGGGACACAATCATGTGTCCTAACAGAGATCTTCAGCTGCTTAGCAGGCTCGGACTGGCAAACATAGAAGCCGAGACAGTGTGAAATGGAAAGCCCCATCTCTGACACCTGTGTGTGAGAGGACCCTAAACAGAGTCTCTGCTGGTCACTAGGGCTGCTGACTGAGGTCAGTTTTGTTCCTAGCAACAGGAAGAACCTCAACAGTTATTTTAGCCCCTACAGTGTAGAGTTGAAGATACTACAACAAATTTACATTAGCTAGGCGAGTGGGTTGAGAAACGGAAGCTATAATTAGTTTACTGAAACTATTAGCCTTAAAAAGGAAGGCTGCGGCTGAGAGGCGGCTCAGTGGTTAAGAACATAACAGACTGCTCTTCCAGAGGACCCGGGTTCAATTCCCAGCACCCACACGGCAGCTGACAAGAACTGTCTGTAACTCCAGGATCCAACACCCTCACACAGACATACACATAGGCAAAACACCAAATGCATATAAAATAAAAACTATATTGTGATATATTTTATTACACTGTGTAAAGACAAATGGCTGTGATTGTTTAATAAAAAGCTAAATGGTCAATAGCTAGGCAGGAGGTATAGGCAGGACTTCCAGAAAGAGAGAGCTCTGAGAAGAAATGGGAGGTTGACAGCTAGATGTGGAGGAAGCAGGACATGCAGGAGGAGAGGTAAAAACCATGAGTCACATGACAGCAGGTATTTTTATAGAAATGGGTTAATTAGAGTTATAAGATCTAGAAACAAGCCTAAGCTAAGGCTGAGCTTTCATAATTAATAAGAAGTCTCTGTGTCATTTTTTGTGAGCTGGTGGCCTGAAGAAAAATCTGTCAACAAAATTTTAAAAAAAAGATTTCTAAAAAAGGAAGGCCAGAATATAATAATAATAATAAAACAGGAAGGAAGGACAAGTTGAGTGTAGTTGAGCATGCTGGAGCCCCAGCTACTCAGGAAGCTGAGGTGGGAAGGTGTCTTAAATCCAAGAGTTTGAGGCCAGCCTGGGCTATATGGTCAAACCGAATCTCAAAACTCAAAACACAATATCAAGGATTTCTTGACCCACAGTACTGTATGAATGAACTCTAAGCAAAATAAGCCAGTCACAGAAGAGAGAAAGCATTCTCTTAGTACATGGCACCTAGCTCAATGAGAGTCCCAAAGACAGAAAGTTGTTGACACCAGGATCTGGGCAATGGGGTGGATGAGGATTCATTTTTGCAATGGGTTTGTTTAGGTTTACAAGATGATAAGAGTTGTGGAGACGGGATGTGCTGATGACTGTACCACAGCACAAGGGCTCTGTATACCAGGTGAAGCCACGTAAAGGCTGAGGATGTGGGTCACACACAGGCCTAGGTCTGACCCCTCTGTCCCCCTCCCCTACCCTCACCCTCATCCCCCACTCGGAAGCACAGCATAAGCTGATTGTGGTGGCGCACTCCTGTGATCCAGTCATCAGAGGTAAAAGCAGAAGGATCAGGAATTCAAAGTCACCTTCAGCTACAAAGGGAGTTCAAGGCCAGACGGAACTACAGGAGACTATCTCAAACAGAACCTGTAAAAGTGATTGAATGAGTAAACGTTGTATTCTGTGCATTTTTAACTCAGTTTAAAAACTGTGAAAAAGTGTACACAAATGCATTCCTGTTTTAAAAACCAAACAGTTCAGACAAAAGTTAAGTTTCCCCTGCCAACTTCCCCAGCTGTGCGGTAGGCCCAGCACGCTTTACTTACAGCACGGCTTTTTGACAGCACAGCCACCCTGTGACTCAAGCTTTACAATCATTCCCACGTTAAGGATGAGGAAGCAGGGCAGTTGAGAATCATGGATCTTTTCCACAGGCCCAGAATCCAGAAGCGCCTGAACTCGGACTTAGCCCTGCACGTACAGACCCCTCTTCCCCAGCTGGCTCCGGAGTTAAGCTGACACCCTGGCACCAGGACAAGACAGTGTGTCATAGCAGACGCTGTCCTCAAGGAGGCCTGGTCTGACTGTGAGGACACCACACAGAAGCAGGCCCGTGTAGGATGCAAAACTAATAATGACACACACACGTGACAGGGGATGTTTATTTTCGTGTTCCAGTGGAGAGACAATTTGATAAGACACTGAAGGTTTTAAAATGACGGACTTGCATGTACACATTTACTCATATTTTGTGTTTAGTTTCTCAACTCAAATGCTAGCTCTAAGAGGAACCGTTTCCAAGTCAGTCTGGCTAAAGCAGCTCTCTGTTCCAGCATCTCTAGCTCACACCTAGGCTTCACTGTCCTTTCCCTTACCCATATTTACTGTGGGTCATCTATCAGGGACAGCATCTTCTCCATCCCGTTCATCCAGAACCTCCCGTGCCTGGACCAGTCCCTGGCAGCTGGTAAGTGGCTGTGCCCTTTTCAGAGGACTGTGCTGCAAAGTTACACAATTTAGGTGCCTTAAATCTTGTTGTCAGACCCTGGTAGCCTGGGACCAGGGTCTCCTTCTTCGCTTTTTATCTTGTGTTGTGCTGACAGCCTCTGTTCCTCGGTTTGTTAACTGCATCACTCCAGCCTAACCTTAGTCTCCATGTGGCTTCCCTTTCAATATTCCTTGGTGTCTCTATGCACAAATTTCCCTGGTGTGTGTGTGGGGTGTGTGCAATTGTTTGTGTGTGTGTGTACCTGCGCATGTGTGCCTGTGAAGCAAAAGGTCAAGTTAAGTTGTCTGTCCGTCCATCTGTCCATCCGTCTGTCTGTCTGTCTGTCTGTCTGTCTGTCTATCTGTCTATCTATTTTGAGACAGGGCCTCATTATATAGCCCTGCTGGTCTGGAACTCACTATATAAACCAGGCTGGCTCTGAACTCACAGACATCTGCCTGCTTCTGCCTCTGGAGCGCTGGAATTAAAGGTGTGTGCTGCTGTTCCTGGCCCTCCCTCCTGATTTCGGCTAGGCTGGCTGAGCTTCAAGGACCTACCTGTCTCTGCCTACCCGCAACAGTAGGGTCACAGACACTTTCTGCTTGTGCCCATGTTTTTCCATAAATGCTGAGAATCTAAACTCAGGTCCTCGTGTCTATACAGTGGGCACTTTATTGACTGAGCCTCATTCCCACCCCCAAATTTCCCTGTTATTAAAAGGGTACTAATCATTGGATTTAGAGTTTACCATATGCTGGCCTGATTCTGACTTGATTTCAGTGTAATGGTTATTTCCAAGTAGGGACATTCCCCTCATCCAGGGTTAGGTCTTTAGTCTTTGGGAGGCCACACCTCAGCTATAACAGTAGCCAATTACCATTTACGCTGCTGTTTTCTGAGGAGCTGGTGGATAGTGTGATGGTCTCTCAAATGAACGCAGGCACAAGCTCTGGAAGGCATGGTTCTCCCTGGAGTGTGCTGTGACCAATCCCCAGAAGGCCTTCGTGGGACACTGTAACTAGATCCAGGTGAAGAGAAGGAACATCAGCCATGTTCTCAGCACAAACTTGACCCAGGGTGGGCCGGGGGAGATAAGATTTTAGATGCAATATTCTCAACAGTCTCATATAGTTAACTTATGAAAGCAATTTATTGTCATTATACACAGGGTTTAGTAGAAAAGGTCTAACCAGGACTGGGCACTGTCTCTGGACCTGTGCCTACAGTGCTGGACACTGGGGGAGTGCAGTGTTCTACAGGGTGAGGAGCTGGACACTGGGGGAAGGTGGAGTGTTCTACAAGGGTGAGGAGCAGAGTGCTGGCAGGTAATTTCCCGATCTATGAATTCTGTGAGTTCCTTCTGCCTCAAATTCTTGGAGACAGCACTATATCCTTAATACATACCCTCATGTCTTTAACTTCTGTTGACCTGGACCAACCAAAGGAGAAGTGTCATGAGCAATGGGTTCTGCAGTAAATAACTGGAGAAACACTGGGTTACATGGTGTTTAGCAGCCTTCATCTGTAAGACTTTCAGAAACTTTAATAAGGTTTGAATATAGTTGGCTCTTCAAAGGCACCAGAAGGAGCAGAATTTTTGTTGGTTTCCAGAGCAGTCTGAGGCCAAGAAGGCCAAGAAGGGAAGAGGAGGATCTGGGTATGTTGACCTCCAGGAACACACCCATTGGTGTAAAACCTTACTGCAACAAATACCTTTTTGGAAATTTATTTTTAATTTTAAATTAGGTGTATATTTGTGTGGGTGTGCGCATGAACGCAGGTGCAAATGAGGCCATCCCTTGGAGCTACTGGAGTTACACGAACCTGGTGATCCTGTTGTGGGTGCTGGTAACTGAACTAGGGTCTTCTGCATACGCCGTAAATGCTCTTAACCAAGGGACCGTCTCTACGACCCTTTGCAGCAAGTAATTTTATCCAGAGGGAAGAGGAAGAGAAGAGAGGTGGGGAGGTTCAAGAAGGAGAATGCCGTCATCTGATGGGTCATTGGGCTGAGCCTTTCAATTCTCAAAAGAGAAGGAAATTACTCCGGATCAAGCCTGTGCTGCTGTCACCTCTGTCTGACCATCTGGTCGTTGCCATGATCTCTCGTATGGGCACCTACGATGCGTGCCATCCACAAGGTGACTCACTGTCTGAACCTAGGGATCCACGCTCCTCTTGGTCTGATAGTTCAGACACGGCTACGAGGAAGCTGTGGGCTGCAATGATTCCCAAGCACCTCAGGGCTTGCTTCCTCTTTCTTTTTCCACTCACGGGTTACTTGCCTTCTTTGGGTGCACCAAGAGAGAGCAAATGACTTGTGAGGGAAGATGGTCAGGCTCCTGGAAGCTCTGGGTGCCAGGAATGGTGACCCAGACTGACTCCCCTTTAGAGAGGGTTTCGAAAGTGGTGCTGCGGATGAGGGGTATAGGAGAGTCCCAAGTTCAGCTTGGCTGAGCTGGAGTCTGAGTCCAGGCTTAACAGATAGCTTAAGAGAGCGGCATCGCAGACTCTGATCTGAAGACCAGCTGGAGGTCCCAGACTCAGAGTTAGATCCACCCCGGTGATGACCTGGTTTGTGAAGGGTCTGTAATACCCAGGGACAAGTCCAGATAATACTGTGTTTATGGAACAGTTTTTAGGTGATGTTTATCCATGGTAAGCCAGTTGGGCCCATTCGTAGAGCAGCATTTAGCCCAGCCAAATGGCAGCTGCACCCCTACTGTTGATATCTATGACAAACTTTAGGATCCCAGGGTGCCCTCAAAGCCACATCAAGATGATCACGCCCCCTTTCACCTGGGCCCGCCCCGATGGCGGAGACTTCCGGATTTCCCAGGTTGCTACAGCTCCACCCAGCTGGCCTTATTCCCAGACTCGGCAGTCCAGGGCCGGGGAGAACCCGAGCTCTGAGCGCAGAGAGGCTGGCAGAGCAGGAGCGGCGCGCAGCGGAGTCCTCCTGCGGTGAGGACAGATGTGCCCAAGCATAGGAGTGCTCCAACCTGAGCTGGGGTGAAGCTTCTGGAGAGGGCAAGCCGGCGTCCGCGAGATGCAGGCGGAGGAGCCCTGCGCCCCGAGGGCTCCCCGCAGCCCCGACGCCCGGCAGAGAGGTCAGCGCTCACGGAACCCGGAGCTGCGCCTGTCGGGCCAGCTGCTGCCCGAGCTCTACGGCTTCGTGGCGCGCGTGCTCTTCTACCTGGCGCCGGTCTACCTGGCAGGTTACCTGGGGCTCAGCGTCACCTGGCTGCTGCTTGGCGCCCTGCTCTGGATGTGGTGGCGCCGGAACCGCCGCGGGAAGCTGGGGCGCCTGGAGGCCGCCTTCGAATTCCTAGAGCACGAGCGCGAGTTCATCAGCCGCGAGCTGCGGGGTCAGCACCTGCCGGCCTGGGTGAGCCTGGTTGGATGGAGGGCTGTGGGCTTCGGAGGGGGCGCTGAGGGTAGGGGGGGGGCCGTACCTGGGCTTCATGTGAGAGCTCGGCGGCATCAGAGAAGAGTCTGGGGCGGGCCACACCCAGGAGTCAAAAACAGGGCGTCCAGGACTCCGCAAAGTTACTGGGAAACAGAAGGCGCGTCTTCCACTCGCTTGTTGATTCAAAAAACCAGCGCAGGGCGTGGTATATAGATGGACACACACAGCAGCGACAGGAGCAGCTGAGGGCTGCCAGGAGTGCTCCGCTAGGCTGGAGGTGACTGGCCCAGATGCAGCGCGGACCACTGGCCTCTCCCTCCCTATGCCATGGGGATGCACAGGCCTTGTGTACATTCGCAGTCCAGGGTCAAACCCGCCTCCTGGTGGCGGCTGGCCTGGCTATGGTTTCTTAAATGCATCTGGCCCTGAGAACCGCCTGGCTCACTTAAAAACAAGTTCTGTACCCGCAGCTTAACTCCGCGAGTGGGGCCTACAGACATTGGGCAATCCTTAGGATTGGAAGTCCAAAGGAGTCCATTTCCAAGGGTTGTTGTATGACAGCTCTGTCCCTTTTGGTGCTGGGGGCTTCTGCTCCTCAGATTGCTTCCCTGTAGCTCAGGCTCACAGGAGAGTTGTGCAGAGGTCTCCAGACTCCTTACTCATTTCCTCTGGCTTGCATGTTTTGCATGTGGCCTGAACTCTAAAACCCAGCTAAACCTAAGCGCCTCGTACCTGCCTGAGATAGTAGCCTCTAAAGTGGGGTTTTGAGAAGAAAATGTTAGAATGGCCTATTGATACTCATTTGGAAATTAAGTCTTGCTGTATGTGGTTTGCTAAAGCCACCACAGCCAAGTACCACAGACGTGGTGGCTTGAACAACAGAAACGTAGTGTCTCATAGTCTGTAGGCGATGAGTTCAAGATGAAGCCATATCTGCAGGGTCCATTTCCTCTGTGGCTGCTCTCTTCTCTGCTTTTGGATGGCTTCTGTCTTCATAGGCTCCTCCTCCATGTACCTGTGTCCAAGTGTTTCTTTTTCATACAAGGACAGTAATCATGGGATTGAAGTCCATTCTAATGACCTTATTTTAATTTAATTAGATCTGTCAAGGCTTTCTCTAAATGCAGTCACCTTCTGAGGTCCTGGGGGACAGAACATGCAAATTTTGGGAGAGGAGGTTCAATTTATCCCCTAGTATTAATATGTGGATCAGCACCAAGGCTTTGTACGTATGAATAAATAAATGTATTTGGGTTGAGGGGGCCAAATGCTTGCTGATAAGAGTACACACTGTGAAACTTTGGTATGTTCCTAGAATAGAGCCATGGGAACAGGTCTGATCTAGTTGGCCATGGGGCATACAGAGGAAGATGATGGTGTCTTAGAGATGCCAGTCTCAGGAGACTGGCACATGATAGGAAATTATTATGGAGGTCCTGGGTAAGTCAAAATCAAGAACCTGAATAGTTTCATCAGGGGGTCAGAGGCCTGAAGTGGACACCTTACTGACTCTCACATCAGGCTGTCCCTAGACTGCAGCCTCCTGCCTTCTAGAGGGTCTTAGGAAAGGTCTAACCTCAGCCTGGGTTTTCTAGACTCCCTTGGCTGGTGTGGCTGGCTGACTTTGAGAACCAGATCCTAGGTAAGCTTTGGGATTGAGGTGGTGATGCTAGGCTGGGCTCTGCAGGCCTAGAGAGGCTTGTGAACACAGCCTAGAGGGATGGACTGGGCGCCCTCAGAAGCAGTGTGTCCATGGCCTGTCTAACGTGTGTGGTCAGAGTTGATGGGCAGGGCTGAGAGGGGGCAGGCCTGAGGGCGACAGGGTCAGATTCTGAAGGCTGTAACCCTTGTAAGGTGCCAGTGGAAGGGTCTGAAAGACACCACACAAAGGAGGAAGGAATAAACCGGGGTAGACAACCCACCTGGGGAAATTATTTGAACCTGGCAGTAGTGGACACAGCAGGAGGTGATGAGGAGTGACCTGGAGAGGAACTATAGCTGTTTGTGGCCTCTAGAGTGAGGGAGGAGCCTAGGGGTCCAGGGTGTTTTCTGCCTTAGAGAGCTGGGTGGTCATCACCATGCCTGGGGGTCCTGGGAAACAAGGCTAAAGAGCTTACTTTCCCATGAACACCTGAGAAGGATGCACAGCCTGATGCAAATGTGGCCCTTTGACCAGCCTCATGGAGGACGGGGTGGGAAAGCTGGGGCCCATGTGGTTGAATATTCTGCTCACTTCCTCTTTTTCTACCTCAGAATAGGAACACATACTACTTACAAACCCAAGGAGTGAGGGAGCCCTGTCTGCAGTGTGGAAGGTAACACAAAAACAAGCAGAAAACCCTTCACACTATTGGCTTAACCCCCAAAGCTCTGTCTCCATGTGTTGGCTGTAATGAGTTAAATATTTGAAAACCCCAAGTCCAGACCCAGGAACACCTATAAGAGTCTGAGCACTCTAGAAATAGAGACAAGATGATCAGGACCTTAAGGTGAGCCTTAACTACAATAGCAAGTTTGAGGCCAGCCTAGGATACATGAGGCCCTATCTCAACAAAACTACCAAAATAAAGCACTTGTTCGGTCCAGTCACGAGTGGGTGTTCAGCGTAAGTTGTTGCCTTGCGATCCTCAGTTTGCTGAGCCTCCTGAGGACCTTTGCCCAATGTTAAACTAATGGACAAGTGTCCCAGTAGGAAATGTATCTTTGGGGAACTGGCTGACGGCAGAGAGCGGAGAAAGAGGGGAGGGGTGCACAGAGAACCTCAGGGAAACCTCATTTTGCCAGGCTCTTGCTGGGCCTGCCCTGTGGTTCTGGGGATCCCAGCTTCAGTGCCACAGTGAGAAGTCATCCAATGGCCTTCAGAGCTGGGCCTTCTCGCTCTGTCCTCAAGACTCTCCATGGGGTCAGCATCCGCTGCTGCCCTGCCCCAGTCACCACAGCATAGGATTGGGCCTTCGCCGGTCCCCCCATTTCCAGGGCATTCACTCAGCCATTCATGGGCCGTATTTATCAGGTATTTACTTTGGCTCTGCTTTGGTAAAGAGTGAAGTCTGGTGAACGCCTCCCCTGGTTCCCAGTCTGATGAGGTGTGTGAGGGATGAGAGCCGGTTGGTAGGCAAATAGCCTGAGGCAGGGGAGAGAGTGGAAAGAGCTGTGGGAAACATTGGCAGTTTGTCTGTCTGTGGTTCTGGGTCTAGCCCAGCTGATAGCAATCAGCTGGCAGCCTTGTCAGGGACAGTTAACCCTTGTGGAACTGCTGGCAGGTTGGTGCCGGTGTGAAGAGGGAGAAGGCGGAGACTTGGAGGTCTGCGAGCACTCATCAGGGTGTACCTGTCTCAGGGCTTCTGAACCTCTGAAAATAATGAACCGGTAGGAGATGCCCATCTGGAGATACCTTTTAGCCATGAACCAACCCCAAGTCGGCTTGTCTCTGCTTTCACACACCCCCACCAGGACCTATTCCTTGATCTTTCTTACTCACCCTCCATGTGACTGGGGATGCCAATGCAAGAGCCAGGGAAGATGACCCACCCACTCAAAGTGATGGATGTGTGGAGGCACCAGCAGCATCGCTGGATTGTCCCTTGTCGGCATCCCTGCTGGCCAGTCAGACAGACAACTAGAGTCTGAGTGCTGCTTTTTCTGGGGCTGACCATCAGGCATTCTTACTGTGGGAGGAGCATCGAGTCATCATCGGCTGTGTGTCGTCCCCCTCTTTGTTGTCCCCCCCCCCCACACACACACACCCAGGACCCACTCCTCCATGTCTGTCCTCACTGATGGTTCTGTGAATGAGAGGAAGTCAGTGCAGTGATCCTGGGCACTCTCAAATGAGCCTGCAAAGCTTGAAGTTGCAGCCAGTGCCATGGAAGCAGTCGAGGGCCATGTGGAACTAGGGGGCTGTCCGCAGCCCTAAGAAGTCAGACAAGACATTTGGAGTTGGGCCTGTCCTCAGGAGGGAAGAGGAGGCAGGGCTAAGTCGTGTCCTTTTGTCTCTGTTCCATGTCTTGGTGATGCTTCACGGACTTACCATGTCCTAGGCCGGGATTGGGCAATAAGTGTGACAGAGTGTGGGTGTCCTTTTCCTCCAAGCCCAGCACAGGGATTTCAGGTATCTGTGTGTTCATCCTCTACTCAGTCAGCAGACATTTATAGAGGGCTTGCAATGTGTGAGGCCCAGCTCTGCAGGATGAGCCACAGATGTAAGTGTGCCATGGTCTCTGCCTTTGAGGAACCATCACGCAGGGGGGGGACGTAGGCCCAGGGAACAATCTATCCTAAGACATGTCAGAAGTCCAAAGTTCTGAGCAGTGTGGGGGAGGGATCTAGAGCAGGTGGGGAATGGCCCGGAAAACCTTCCTAGAAGAGGCACTATGGAGTAGAGTTGAGGACTGTGGTGAGGGTGGGGGACTCTGGGCCCAAAGCTTCCCACAGGTTTGGTCAGTTAAGATGCAGATTCTAAGATAGTATTTCACAAAATTCAAATCCCCTTGAGACTGCCCGTGGCTTCATTTAGAAGTCCTGATTCATGCCTTGACAGGAGTGTCTGGGGCAACTTCTCCTGCAAGCAGGTGCCCAAAGACCTGAGTGACAAGGAGGTCACACGGTAGATGCAGATTAGTGCTGTGGGTGGGAAGAGCCCCTGCCTTCCCCTGTTGCAGGACCCTCCCCACTGGACTGAGAGGAACGGAAGCTGATTGCTCACTTCCTCAGACTCCTGTTGTAGCACCTCAGAAGCAAGCAGAGGTGGCACTTCGGTGGGAATGGCCCTGGTAACTGAGGGAAGTATGAGCTTCCTCATGAAGAATTGTGAGGGTCACAGCGTGAGGGCCACAGTCCAGCTGTATTGGTGAACAGGGTTTGAGGACCCTCGCCTGCCTTTCTGTGGTAGTTTTATCACTGTGACAAACACCTTAGGAAACAGTTTTTAGAGGAAGGTTTTATTTTGTCTCATTAACTCAGTGGTTCTGGATCCATGAAATTCAGGCTAAAGGTTAGGCAGTATATCTTGGCTACTCACACTGAGAGGAAGGGGTGGGACAATACGCATCCTTCAAAGCATGCCTCCAGTGATTTCCATCCAGGCCCCGCCTCCTAATGCTTCCATCATCTCCCAGTAATGCCGTCGAGCTATGAATCTATCAGAGATTAATCAATTCATGAAGTCAGAGCCCATATGATCCGGTCACTTCCTCAAAGCCCTGCCTCTGAACCCTGCTGCCCTGGAGACTAAGGCCGCCAGCACATGGGCCTATTCAGGGACACTTCATATCCAAACAGTAGTATATTCATCTTCACCTCCTCCCTGCACACACAGTGCCTCCTCCCAGCTGAGCCCCAGGGATTTCTAATCTCTGGGAACCTAGAACTTCAGTACAGAGCTGCTCACAGGTACCAGAAGTACTAACTTTTTCCTCTTCCTCCTCAGTAAATATTGAGGCAGGATTAAAGATATGTCTGGTTCCCCCCCCCCCAAACTCCCATGGGACCTGCTATAGGACAAAGCAACATTTTTTTTGACACACCCTGTACTCCAACTGAGGATATGAGATTTAGCCCTCTAGTCTCACAGGGACCCAGGGTCTAGGTCTCACACACTCTATCTCTGTACCAAGACAGGACCACTCCTGCCCAAGAAGCCTATGTGTCACATGTCCTTGAAACCCAGGAACTTCTCTGGACCATTTCAGAATCCCATAATCCCCTACCCACTCCTTTGCACATGTTCATTTTTAGTTAAAAAAAAAATCCCTTTCAAAATTTTATTTTTTTTCAGATTTTTAAGGTTAGAATATGTTGTGGCAAAAAAAAAAAAAAAAGAGTATGTTGTGGCCTTTTCATTATGTGTGTCATTCTACTTTGTCCTCGTCATTTGCCCCCCCTCTGCCCTCCCGTGGGGTCCCTGCTCCCCTCTCACTGGTTCCCTTACTTCCCGGCACCCTGCTTCCGTGTCATGTGTGTTGTTACCCCCTTTTCCTCCACTCCATTAAGATCTCTTCCCCACCCCCATGATCCCCTTTCTGGTTTCATGACCACACATACCAGTACATACATTTACATATACCCGATGTGTAATTTTAAATCTACATTACACATGTGAAGGAAGCTGTGGGATTTGTCCGAGTCTGGCTTATTTCCCTTAACATAATGTTTTCCATATTTTCCTGTAAATGTCTTGAGTTTATCTTTCTTTATGGCTGCATATATGTACCATGCTTTCTTTATCTGTTCTTCTGGCGAATTCTTTTTCCCGGACATTTTGAACACTGCAACAATAAACATAGATAGGCAAGTATTACTGTGGTCTGCCCACTTAGAGTCCCCAGGAGAGGTTACAGCTGCCACTCATGGTAGTTTTAGTTTTAGTTTTTCCTAGGAAACCTCCCCACTGATTTACATAGTAGCTGCACAAGTTGACCCTCCCACAGGCGGTGAATAAGTTTCCTCTTTCCCCACATCCTCATGTGCCAGCGTTTGTCACTTGTCTTGATGACAGTCATTCTGAGTAGCATGCAGTGGAATCTAGAAGTCATTTTAATTTGTCTTTCCCAATGGCTAAGGATGTTGCACACTTTTTCAAGTAGTCACTCACTATTTGTTTTTCTTTTGTGTTTACTTTTTAATATTTTAATACTGGCTACAAACTAGTTCAAAATCTGGCTTTCTTAGCTATAAAAGCAAATGTATGTGGAAGGTACAAAAGATATATACTTAGAAAACACACAGGTCCTCCACTCAGAGATACATGATTCTACTTGAGTACCCGAATGTGCACAGATGGTATGTGAAAGCTAAAAGCAAAACAAACTTGTACCTTTCCTTATTTTTAAATATTCTTTTGAAAGAAGATTTATTTTTATTTGATGTGCATGAGTGTTTGCTTGCATGTATATATGTGTATCATGTGCACGCCTGATGCCCTTGGAGACCAGTAGGGTGTGACAGGTCCCCTGGAACTAGAGTTACAGTGGTTGTGAGCCACCATGTGGGTGCAGAGGATCAAACTTGGGTTCTCTACGAGAGCTCTCAACTGCTGAGCCATTCTCTCCAGCACCATTATTTTTTTTATAGTCTTAGCCTATGACAAACACTGTCTAAGAACACCGTTAGTAACTATGCCTTCCATGATATGACTATACCATAAGTTCCTTAACCATTTCTTTAACATTGATGGTGTGTTTTCACGTTCCCTCCCATATGGCCAGCTAAGGTTCTTAGGACTGCCTGGAGTTTCTCCCTGTGGCCTACAGTCTGAGTCTCCCACAGCTTACCCGCAGGCCCAGCTCATTGAATTACCCTCAGGTCCAGCTTCTAGGGCTCAGGCTCCCTCAGTGTGCTCCCACCACCACGCTCCCACACTGATTTGCACCTTCCAGAGTGTGTCTGACTTTCCTCCAGATTGAATCTCTTTTAAGGCAAGGCTGCTGCTGCTCTTCTGTTTCCTCAGCTCCTGGCTCAGGGCTTTTCTTCCCCGTCCAATTCCTCCCTTGTCGCTCCCCAACTCCACACCCCCTCTTGAATTCATAACCTCTTTGTCTATATGTATTTGTTTTACACACACACACACACACACACACACACACACACCAATGGGTCCAATTAGTGTTGCCCTTATTTGCATGTGTTTAAGCCTGATCCCTTAGAATTGGGGTCTCATTCTTGAGAGAAAAAAAAGAAGAAAGAAAAGAAAAAAAGGAACAAACAAACTTTTCCCTCCCTTGGCAGCCACTGGCTGCCTCTAGCTCGCTGTCTAGGGTTGGGCCTTTTCTTGTATCCATGTTGGCTCTTTGCAGGTCTTGTGCAGGCAGCCATATTGCTGCCAGGCATGGGAGCAACATCCCTGTCCTGTCCAGAAGAAACTGTCATGAAGCAGCCCTTGTCCTCTGGCTTTTACAATCTTCCTGCCCCCTTTTACAATGTTCCCTGAGCCTTAGGTGTGGGGTCATGGTATAGATGTCCCATTTGGGGCTGGGCACCCATGGCCACTTATTCTCTACATAAGATCCATCTGGCTGTGGATCTCTTTTGTTTTCTCTGTCTGCTGCAAAAAGAAGGTCCTTTGATGAGATGTGAGAGCCATGAAATCTAGTTAGTGCTGCCTGTATACACATGATTGTAGGACTATCCACTGGAGCCGTGGTTCTCAACCCTCCTAATGCTGAGACCCTTAATACAGTTCCTCATGGTGTGCTGACCCCCAACCACAAAATATTTTCATTGCTACTTCATAACTGTAATTTTGCTACTGTTATGAATCATAATGTAAATATCTGTGTTTTCTAATGGTCTTAGGTGACCCCTGTGAAAAGGTCATTCAATACCCCAAAGGGTCACGACCCACAGGTTGAGAACTACTGCACTAGAGCATGCCAATACCCCTGAAGAAAACTAACTCTGCCTGCTGCAGCAGCTTTCAACTTCCAGTGGCTCCTCAGCTAGGGGTAGGATTCGTGACCCCCTTCCCCATCCATGCCAGCTTTGACCAGCTTGATCTTGTGCAGGTCTTGTTCAGGCCACCACAGGGGCTGTGCATCCATGAGTGCAGTGTTCCTGTCACATTCAGGAGACACTGCTTTGCAGCAGCTCCCCCGCTGGACTCTTACAACCCTCTTGCCCTTCTTCCATGGTGTCCCTGAACCCTGGGAATAAGAGGGGATGATGTGGATGACCATTGAAGGCTGAGCACTCCAGCAACACTTACTCTCTGCACTTGGACAGATGTGGGTCTGTGTATTAACCGCTCCCCACTGCAAGAAGTTCCTCTGATGAGGGCTGAGAATTTTCCTAAGCTATGGGTATAAAGATAAGTATATAGAAGGCAGTTTGATACTGTGTCCATTTAAAACTTAAGGACATTTTAAAAGGACTTTCATCCACTTCATTGTTGCCTCATCAGCCTCAGTGACTATTATTTTTGGGGCCTTTATTAGTCTAATGAGCAAGAAAATAATATTTTTTAACCTCTAGGTAGTATCAAACCTGTCTAGATCATAGACCTTCCTAGCAACTCACACTGTCACTGAGGTCTCCTGGGAAAGCTGCTCTGGGGCTGGGGGATGGCTCAGTAGGTGAAGTGCTTGCCATGTAAGCATAAGAACCTGAACTCAGAGCCTCAGCACCCACGTAAAAACTGAGAGTGGCAGCAGATATGGCTGTCACCCCGGTGCTGGGGGTGGAGCAGGTAGACCCCTGGAGCTTACTGGGGAGTCAAATGGTGAACCCCAGGTTGAGTGAGAAACCTTGTCTCAAAAAATAAAGTGGGGGCTGGAGAGATGGCTCAGTGGTTACAAGTGCTTACTGCTCTTGCAGAGGAGCCGGGTTTGGTGACCAGCACCCACATGGCAGCTCCCAACCATCTGCCACTCTAGTTCCAGGGGACTCAAGGCCTCTTCTGAGCTCCACGGGTGCCTGCATGAACACTGTGCACATTTGTGCATTCAGGCACATACACATGCACATAAATTAAATAAATACTAGAAAAAATCCACAAGTTTAAAAAGGTGGGGAAGACACCCAGTGTTAACCTCTGGTCCCCATACACATGTATACACACCTGCACACACATAACATGTACACATCTCGTATGAGAAAACCTGCTTTGTGGACAGCTCTGAGCCCTAATCCTTAGCAAGCTGCTGGGCATCTGGCCGTTGATGGCCACTATTGGAGTTCCAGCTGATCAATCTTTCTGTTGTTGGTCCTAGCTGGTTTAGACTAGTTTGCTAGCTGGGTGTGTTATTAAGATCCTGTGGATTACAGGATAGTGCCAGACAGGTTGGCAGAGCAATTATTTCTCTGAAAGCATGTTTAGCAGGGTAATTTAAAGCAGAAAGGGGCAATTTAAAAGTAGTTGTCAGCCAGGTGTGTCGCACACCTGTAATCTCAGGACTCAAGGGGGGTGAGGCAGGAGGGCAGAGAGTTTGAGGCCAGCCTGAAATTAGTGAGATCTGTCTCAAAACAAAAAGTTAAAATGGAAGTAGTTTTCATGGCTAAATATTTGCCTCCTAACAAAAAGGAGGAGGCTGTGCTTCCTCGTGAGAAAAATTAGTAAAAGAGACTTGTTTTCCTGGGAAAGCCACTGGATCAGCCCCTGGGGTGTGGTCTCTAGTCCCAGACGGGGCAGCCTGAGGGCCAGCCTTTGCAGGACATCTCTGTACAGTACCCAAAATGTGTGGGTCTCGTCTCATCTGAGCATGAGATGGGGTTAGCAGCATCATCAGTTTGAGCCAGCAAGTGTGTGTGTGTGTGTGTGTGTGTGTGTGTGTGTGTGTGTGTGTGAATGCATTTTGGAGCAAGGAAGACCCATGAGACTTGTGTGTGTGTGTGTGTGCACAGGAAAGTCCTTTAACTGATGCCTCCTCCAGTGCCCTGCCTCCTCCTGAGAGGGTGCAGTGGCCCAAAGCTCCATAGTAACACATACCTTCAAACCCAGACCCTGCAGTGTGTCTGGTGGGATCTGACTGTTACTCCAGGCTCTGTTTCCTCACTGCTTTGGAACCATTGTTCCTAAAGGCTTTAGTAGGTAGATTTCAGACATCTCCACCTAACAATGGACACAGTGTCTTAAGTGGGCTCTGTCTGCTTGGGGATTTGACTTGAACCTCAGCTTGCTGACTTAGTTTCTCTCCTTAAGCTCCTCTAGTCCCTCGCCAAATTGTCATTGGTAAAAAATACCAGCCTGTGGTCAGGCATATGCTGCCAGGCTTGATGACATGAACTTGATTCCCAGGACCCATATGGTGCAAGGAGAGAACTGACTCCCTCAAGTTGTCCTCTGACCTTCTGACTTCCGAATGCACCCCAGGAATGGTCCTGGTAGTCGGGCCATGTACCAGGCCTATTCTAGGGACACATTCTTGCCTGAGGTGAGTCAGTGGGGATAGTGCACACATTTCTCTGGGAATGAAGCAGGCCAGCACCCTAGCCCACTTAGAAGTAGGTTCACTTCCATATCCTTAGATCGGGTACATGATGGAGCAGGAATGAACAGACTCACCCCTGTGAGAACCCAAAGCTGAAGATCAGGGCCAGAGCCTGTTCCTCTAAGTTCTTTCTTAGTTCTTTCTGGTGGGGTATCCCACCTTTCATGTGGAGGGGCAGCCCCAGAGCCAAGCAAAATTACAGAATTAATATTCCAGGGTTTACCTTCCAGCTCTTCCTGGAAGAGCCCTTGTAAACGAACTGAGGCCCAGAGGAGAAGCTCTTAGTGACAGCAGTATCACCCAGGAGAGCTGGAGATCCAGGCAGTGACTATGGAGCCATGGCCAGAGGCAGCAGAGGAGCTTCCTCCTTCTGGGGTCCAAGGAGACTCCCCCACAACCACAGTCAGGAGAGCCGTGCCTCCTCATTCTTTCCTACCTTCCACCAAGATCAGAGCCATGGCAGGGGGACTCTTGGTAAAGGTGCCGTGGTCTGCCTTCCGGAATCAGAATTCCTGAGGGCTCAACAGAGACCCCCAGCTTAAGGAGCTTCCTAGGAAATTTCCTGTTTTGATTTTATATAAATGTCTGAGAACATTTCCGCAATGATCCAAGAGACTCAGCTTCCTGGAGCATTGGAGCAGAGTTCAGTGACTTTAGGACTCTTGCACGTGTTCCTTTGCTGCTGCTCTGTGCTTCTCAGTAAGAAAAGACAAACTGGAGGCTCCCACTGGATCCCTTTGCCCGGCCTCACTATGTGGCACCTCCGTTGGGCAGGGTTTCCTAAGGCCCTTGTAGGCTGTGGGCTAGCCTGTCGGTGACTGTGTGTGTCTGCGGCACAGATCTCTCAGCCAGTGGGCAGAGCCAGGAGCGCAACCACCAACTGTGTCTCCTCCTCTGAGAGAACTGTGTGCTCTCCCCTCTCAATCCGCTCTCCCCTTGTCAGTCAGTGGTGTTCCTCAAAGTGGAGCTACCAGGACATTCAACTGGATCCTGGGTGGGACAGATGGGGACACACAGTCCAGAGACGGGCTTTCCTAACTTCTGGTAACAGTTGCCACTTCTGGGGTACTTCTTCCAGGTCATAAAAGGTCCTGAGCACCTTGTAGGCAGTATCCCATTTAGTCTATCTAGGAATCACGAAAAGGGGCAGCATTGAACCCATTGTGCAGATGAGAAAGTAGGGGCATAGTAAGAAGAATTTCAGTTTTCATTGTTAAAAATTGAACTTAGGGATGTTACATAACATATAAAAGAAAGACAATGCATATTATTGTCCCTCTATGGTTTTAGGACTCTGTCCCATGTTGAGCTGCCATCTTCCTTTGCTGCTCTCTCTGTTCCTCAGTAAGAAAAGAAAAAACAGAGGCTCAAATGAGGTCTTTTTGCCAGGCCTCACTATGTGGCTTTTACACACACACACACACACACACACACACACACACACACACACAGAGTCAGGTAAGAATAAAAACTAAAACATCATCTCTCCAGACCTTATCCTGGTGCTTTCAGCAAGCTCAGGGGAGATGCACATGAAACCCTTGCTGTGAAAAGGCCCAGGGGTGAGGATGTTTTCCTGTGGGTTCTGCTGCCCCTAAACATGCCAAGAGAGTGCCCAATGGCTCTTGAGCTTGGGCTGCGGCTCCCTGCTGTTTCCATGGTGACCTAAGTGCTCAGGCTGCTGGTGCTCCACTTCCTGGCTAGCCTGCCTTGGTCAGCTCTGCGGGCACCTTGGCATCAGCTGCCTGGGAAAGCCAGCTTTCCAACGGCTGATCCCAACTGGGTTCAAAAGCTCGTTCATCTCAGGAACCCAGACCTTCCCCAGATTCTGGATCGGTGCTGCTGACCAGGTTTAGAGCTAGGTCCCATCTTTAGTCTGAAGGCTTCCTGGTAGGAGAGAACAGTCACAAAGAAATGGAACCAGCCTGGACATCTAGCCTACCGACAGGTGATGGATAAGGGGAAAGTGGTGTATGTGCACAATGGGGTTTTACTCGGGTCTTAGGGAAAATGGAATTATTAGAATTGCAGGGACATGGGTGGGACTGGAAGGTGTTAAGCGAGGTGACCTAGTCTCAGGAAGACAAAAACCACGTGCTGTCTCCGAGTGGATCCTGACAATGTTTGTATTTATGCAAATGAGGGTTTGTGAGAGCAGGTGTAGACTATGACAGGAGTCCATGAGCGGGAGCGGGAGCGTTAGGAAAGGGGAGGGGACACAAAGGCACACGTGACGTGAAAGTGAAGGTGCTCCGGGGTGAGCGAGCACAAGGGAGGGAAGGTTGTGGAGGAAGCCGAGAAAGAAACAGCAAAGACGATTAAAAATACCATCGGAAACCTGTTTTTTAGAGGCTTTTTAAAATTACATTTCTATTTATTTACTTACTTGTGCGCTCCCTCCCACTCCCCCCACCTCCCTGTGTGAACTTGTGTGACGGTCAGAAGACAACTTGGGAGAGTCGGTTCTCTCCCTCTACCATGGGTTTCAGGTTGAATTCGGATCATCAGGCTTAGTGGCAGGTGTCTTTACCCACTGAGCCATCCTGCCAGCTCCAAAGTTGATTTTACATAAGCTAATAAAAGAAAAACTTGAGGGGAAAAAAAAGGTTGAGGGCTGGAGAGAGAAGTTACTGTTTATGCAAAGCCCCTGAGCTCAGTTCCCAGCATCCATGTCGGGTGGCCCACAGCTGCCTGTAACCCCAACTCTCTGCTCCCTCCTCAGACACGGCGTTCATGTACACATATTCCACATGTACACATACATATACACAATTCAAAATCTTTTTTTTAAATGTTGAAAATAGTATAGGAAAAATAGAGAACCGAGCGATTTGGCAACCAAAGCAGACTTGAAGAGCAGTTGTCGTGTTAGACAAAGTGGAGTTTAATGCAAGTCTGAAGGCAAGGAGCGATGACACACGCTCGTAAAGGGTGATAATTAGATGTCATCATGGACACAGTGATTGCACAATACAGAGCTGAAATCGAAGTCGGCAGCTGACGTGAGGAAGTAGATGGGCCAGCAGTGGGGCTTGGAAATCCGAGTCTACCCCTCTGTGACAAGAGCCAGCCAAGCCAAAAGTAAACACCAGGCAAAACATTATAGCAAGGCATCATTCATAACAGTCACCCATGGGACAGTCAAAGAAATTAATCATGTTCCAGCCTACAGAGGAATTACCAGTAGGTTCCGTCTTTGTTCATACCACAAAGAAATAATAGAAAACAGTGATAGGGAGCTATAGAAATCTCAAATCTATATGTTTATTTTTTATTAGATTTATTCATTTTATTTTACATGTGGTTTTTTTTTATATGTACATTATGTGCACCATGTGTGTGCTTGGTACCCAGGGAGGTCAGAAGAGAGCATCAGATCCTCTGGGGGGAGTTAGAGATGGTTGTAAGCCACTGTGTGGGTGCTGGGAACTGAACCCACAATCTAGCTGAATCAGTGAGCTCCAGGTTCAGTGAGAGACCCTGTCTTGAGATTGAGGAAGACGTCAGATGTTAACCTCTGGCTTCTGCATGTATGTGCACACATATACCTTCTCTGGTGCTCTCTGTCTCTGTCTCTGTCTCTCTCTCTGTTTCTCTCTCTCTCTCTCTCTCTCTCTCTCTCTCTCTCTCTCTCTCTCGTACACACACACACAGAAAAAGAGAGAAAAAGTTTTTAGACGTCACTTTGAATCCATGAATATAAGGCACAAGTAAAACATAACATCAAAAGGAGTTTATCCCAAGAGTTAGATGTTTTTTTTCTTTAATTTTTTTAATTTAATTATTTCTCCTTAAAAATTATAATTATAAAAATATTATAATAGTATAATTACATCCTTGTCCCTTTCCTCCTCCAACTCCAAACCCTCCCATGTACCTCTCCTCCTTGCTTTCTTTCCAATTTACAGTTTCTTTTTCTTTAATTGTTGTTGTTGTTTTGTGTGTGTATGTGTGTGTGTGTATGTGTGTGTAGAGATACACGTGTATATATTTCTAAACATAAATACAACCTCTTAGTCTGTATAATGTTTCTTGTATGTATATGTTTTCAGGGATAATTGGTTGATTGGATAATCAGTGGATGTGATCTTCCCTGGGGAACATATCTCCCCAGCTCCCAGCATTCCTTAGTTGCCTGTGGTTCTTTGGTAGGGTGGAGACATCGTGGGCTTTCCTCTGTCCAATTTAACATGTCTGTGAGTTGTCCTTGTTCAGCTTGTGTTTAGGTAATCATGTTGGTGAGACTTGATGGGTGTAGCTTTTGACATTCCAGGAGAGACAATCCCTTGGCAAACTCCCCGGTCCTCTGGTTCTTACAGTCTCTCCCCCTCCCTCTTCTGCCATGACAGCTGACTTAGGTGCAGCAGTTGTTTTATAGATGTATCCATTGGGACGGGCTCCACAACTCTACATTTTGACTGCTTGTGGTTTCCTGTGATGGTCTCCATCTGCTGCAAAGAGACGTTTCCTTGATGAAGGGTAAAGACTACATGTATCTGTGGGTATAAGGACAGATATTTAGAATATAGTTAGGGATTATGCTGGTTTAGTTAAGTCTAGTCTAGTCTAGACTAGTCTAGTTTGGTTTAGTTAAGTTGCAGGTTTTTCTCTAAGATCCGTGACTTCACAGCTCCAGGTAGTTGACTAGGTTTCCAGTATCAGGCATGGTTCCCCGCTTGCTGGGTGAGAGCTGGCTGTTGTAAGAGCACTGTCACTTAACCTGACTACGATCACGGAATAACCATGAAAGGTCATGACAATCTGAGTGGACATAAGAATAGCATCCTAAGTGCTCTTGCAGAGTGAAAGTGCATAGATTGGGGGGCTTCCCCAACTCTGACACGTGCTGACCTGAGATCAACAGTAAAATGTGTTTTATAAAAAAGACCCCAGGGGGGTTGGGGATTTAGCTCAGTGGTAGAGCACTTGCCTAGCAAGCGCAAGGCCCTGGGTTCGGTCCTCAGCTCTGGAAAAAAAAAAAAAAAAAAAGACCCCAGGAGCTTCCCCTGAAGGCCAAAGCCGAGGCAGAGATGCTCCATTTCTCCACCAATGCTTATCAAACACAGGCCCTGGCTAATTAGGCAAAGCACAGGGAATATACAAAGACAAGGACAGCGAGAAAGAAAGATAAAGAATGCTATCGGAGATGGTATATATATATATATATATATATATATATATATATATATATATATATAAATGACCCAGGAGAAAGCCCAATGTGGTGTATATCTGTATGCCTGGCCCGGGAGGGTGGACACAGGAGGGTCAGGAATTGACAGCCAGCCTTAGCCATGTAGCAAGTTTGGGGCTTCATGAGGCCCTGTCTAGAGAGAGAGAGAGAGAGAGAGAGAGAGAGAGAGAGAGAGAGAGAGAAAGCAACAAGTAACCTAGGAATATCAAGGAACAATTAGAATTATTTGAAAT
>CABHPP010133613.1:0-25952 GCA_902168425.1 Peromyscus attwateri
ATCTTTGTTGACCCTCTCACCCGTGAGGCCCTGGAGGTCAGGGACTCGTTCTGCTTCTGCCATTTCAATTTTAATAAACCACGTAGGGACGAATTGTAAAGTTGTTTCCTGGTAGGAATTGGGCATTGAGCTGGCTTTGGTTGTGGTCCTTGAGCTGGAGCTGGAGAGAGGGTTAGCGTGACTCCCAGTGATTTATGTGGGGAAGCTAGCGGTCTCTCATGCTCTCCGCCCCAATGCTGCATGCCTTTGCGGTCTGTAGAGGTTTCTGCAGCACAGGAAGCACAGTCAGAATAGCAGCTTTTGACTAAGCGCATGCAACTAAGTAGTTTCCTGATGGGTAAAGGGGGGTGGGGGGTTTCCATTTGTTTAAGCCACAGCTGGTGATTCTGCGGCCTCTTGTGTTCCTTTCCCTCTTATACATTGTAGGTATTTCTTTCTTTCCCTACTATACATTGTTTGCAGTCCTTAGTTTCCTTTTTTATACATTGTAATCAGGGAACAACTTGCAAGGAGACTCTTTATCCCTTGAAGATGGAAACATCCCCACATAAGGTCTACACAAGAGGATGGAGATACAAGGTTTGGGGATCTAATTCTGAATTTTACTGTAAACATGCAGTGAAATTTATTTTTCTTTCCAGCATTTGGCTCACTTGCCCCACAGATAAGGCAAATGCTTTTAATCTGTATTGAGTCTTTTGTTCTTTCAAAGGACTAGTGTTTTCAGTTGTAAAAACCGACAGTGTCCCTAGGAATGAATTTTCAAGTTGTATTTACAATAAGCACGTTTGGAACAGCACTGACATCCAATGGCTGCTTAAAGTAATACAAAAAGCGAGCCCCTTAAAAAGAGATCTTAGTAAAATGAATGACTTATTCCTTTTAAGAAACAATCACTGTACTGTAGGAGAAAGATAACATACTGAAATAAAACTGTATTATATAGTAAGTTAGTAAGGCTATCTCTTTATTCTGTTCTTTTAGCCAGTTACTATTCCTTGGGCCTGTTTCTCTACTGGTAAACACCGGGACAAAACCCACTTCACGGGGCCATAATTACAGTTCTTTACATACTAACTTCTCAAGGTGGGCCTGTTATAAATGCTTTCTTCCTTTTGAGATGAACTAAGGCTCGGTAATCAGATAAAAAATTGACCTTGCTTATTGTTTGAAGAAATTGTTAAAAGGCAATGTGAACTGAGTTGGGGTTGTGAGTAATTCAGATTTTAGTACCTAGTATCTTAAATTTGCTGGATTGACTCTTCCTTAGCCTGTAGATGTTTGCGTTTTGGATAACTGTATAAATCAGTACTAGAGAATTCAAAAGTGAACCTACTTCTATTCAACTTTAAAGAATTTATAATCTGGGCCGGTAGATCGCTCAGCAAATAAAGGCACTTTGCTGACAAGTCTGATGAGCTTCATCTGTGGGCCCCAGGTGGTAGAAGAAGAGACTTGACCCCCACAACTCACGAGTGTCCACACACACACACACACACACACACACACACACACACACATAAATGTAATTTTAAAAACTTTTTAAGTTACAGTTTGTCGGGGAAATCGGGTCAGCATGACTGCTGAGTAAGAAAACAGAACTAGTGAAATGAAGTTAGTGCTGTTTAATCAAAAATTTTAAGGAAGGAGCCTATGCTTCCATGGTCCTCTAATTTTACAGTGGAAAAAAAAGGAAGCCAGCAGTGGGCAGTGGGATACTTAAACTTGGAAAAATTAAACACTTGTATGTGGTGGGTGTTTAAATTTTGAAAAAAAATCAACTTTCAGTCTTTATAACTACCCTGCCCAATGTAGCATCAAAATCTCGATCTTGCACAATCTGCCATTCTCTGTCAGCACTATTTAAAACAAAACTAAGCTACTAGAAAAGAAAAGAAAAATTCAACAAATCAAAAGTGAGGAAGTGCTAAGCAAATACAGGAACCAAAAAGGGTCATAGAGGCTGCTTTGCACTGTCTCATTCAGTTCCGTTGTGGTCCCCTTCTTCACCACATGCCAAAACAGTTCTTCACAATCTTCAGGACTAGAGCATCGTGGGTGTAAGACCATGGAAGAGCTGGGTGAGTGAGGGGCTTTTGAAGACGCTCTGAAGAAGTGTGGACTTGGTTACCATCCATCCCCATGTCCGATGAGGTGTCTTCTAGCCAAACTGAGGATAGTGCTGAGAGATTCTGTTTTCGCTTTTGTCCTCAGTTCAAACAAGAGTGAGGCAGGAGGAACTATGATTGTTGGGGGAACTATAGGGTCTGTTTGCAGAGGCACAGTAGGCAGAGAGTTGAGAGCTAATCACCCAGAGAAGCACTTTTAGAAGAAAGTGTAATTGAAAGGGCTTTCCCCCTTGGCAGTTACTGGAGATGATAGGGTATCTCCACAGCTAGGTGATTGTGGTAATATGATTTTGGAAGAAAAAAAAAAAAAGCAAGGTTGGAAAAGGGAGAGGAAATAAAATGAAGGGAAGGAAGGAAGACAGGAAAGGGAAAAGGAAAAACAGGAAAACGGAGAGAGTCGGAGGACAGTGAAATCACAGTGCAGAGTAAAGGGTCTGTAGAGGTTGCAGAGGCCAGTAGGATACTCATAAACTACAGGGGTAGCATCGCTGTGGTGGTTTTTGTTTATCTTTAGAGAAATCTTGAAGGAGCAGATTCTGCCTTGGCCAGAAATCCAGTTCTTCCTTCCACACTGAGGTCAGGAGAGCAACAGTAGACGTTACCAGCCACCCTGCCCAGAGAAACCACAGATTTCAAAGCTTGGGAGCTGTGGAGTCTGCCTCCTTGGGACTCATGTCACACACCTTGGCAACTTTTACTTATTTGTTTGTTTATGTATAGCATCTTTAACATCAAGTTGCTAACTTTCACCCTGTTTTCAAGCTGAATTAATTCCATATTGTCTGTGTGTTTGTAGCTATGCAAAAACTGCCAGTAATAACAAAATGCATAGCTTGTACATTGTCTTTAAAAAGAATTATTGGGGTTGTGTTTTGAGGGCTGGACGAACAGGAAGAAAGAAGGGGAGAGAAATGAATTACGGAGAAAGGGGGTGTTTAATAAGTGCTGAATTATTTTGGAAAGAAAATGTATTTTGAGACTGTGGTAAAAGCTGTATATTGAACTTTGGTATAGAATACAGATTCTTTTTCTATATAATATTAGTTATTTATTCTTTGAGAATTTGATGCATGCATATCCTATGTGGGTATTGAGGGAATTTGCATTTCTCCATGGAGTTTTACCAATTTTTTTCTGAGAGGATCTTATTTTGCTTTATTTTATGGATATTAAACTTTTATTCAAATTTAGTTCAAAAAGTTAAAAGACAACTAATACAGGGAAAACTTAAAATATGTTAATCAGTTTAGTGTTTGGAGCAACCCTGTGAAATAGGTATTACATTTTTTTTCTTTAAATAGAGAAAAACAAAACATCTTGTTCACTCTCAGGAACTTCTGACACAATTAAATGACAATTAAATGACAGTGTTACAAGTTGTTGTAACATTTAATTAAATGACAATGTTACAAGTTGTTCTCCTATGTTAGAAGTGTGTTTGTTCTGGTGGCCAATGGAGTAATAATGTTTTTTTAAAAAATGTATGCTTTTCTATTTTCTGAGTAGGATGCTTGTCAGAGAAATCCTGCTCAGAGATGTACAAAGTATGCAGCTTTGAAAGCTAACAGTGTAGATTGTCCGGGGAGCTTCAGGTCAGTGGACTGCTGATGCTTGCATCTCAACAGTCTCTTCAAACGGTCACCATTTGCATGGAGTGTGGTGTTGCCTGCCTGCAATCCCAGTACTCTAGAGGTGGAAACAGGAGGTTCCGAAACAAGGTTATTTGGGGCTATTAGAAAATTTGAGGCCAACCTAGGCTACATAAGAGCCTATAAGAATCTATCCCAAAAAAGGCAGACATGGGAGGCAGAAGCAGTTAGATCTCTGTGAATTTGAGCCAGACGGTCTACATAGTACGTTCTGGGCCAGCTAGGGCTATGTAGTGAGACCCTGTCTCAAAAAACAAAATGAAACAAAAGGCAGGGAGTATCTGCCAGGAACAATAGTTTACTACTGTCATCCCAGCACTAGGGAGGCTAGGTTGGACGACTGCCCAGAGTTTGAGGCCAGCCTGGGCTGTGCTAGTTCCAGGTTTGCTTGGGTTAGAGTAAGACCTTCCCTTAAACAGCAATGAACCAACTTGGGGTGGAGTTTTCTTTCTACTTCTGTAGAAATTGTATCAAGGACAGGTTGGCTCAGGTGGGCAAATCCTCCCTCTCTGCCGTGCTGCTTTGGATGTTAGTAGCATGCGTTCACCTAGAAGGTTTCACCTAAATCTTTGCAATTTAGGCATGAGATCATTATAACCTGTGGAGACCCACAAGGGACTTGACTTGTGGGTGAAGGTTGATACTCAGTTTCCACAGATCAAGGACTAGAAAGAAGAACTGCAGTCTTCAGTCAAGTTTCACTCACTCCCAGTAATCTTATATTTGTCACTCTGAAAGTAGTCATCTAATTTAAATTATAGAACCTGCATGAAGCAAAAAGAGTAGCCACAGGGTACTGGTGAAATGTGCACTCACTGGAAACAGGAAGTGAAAGTCCTGTTAACTCAGGAGCAGAAAGCAGAGTTTAATAGATTTGGTGAGCTGATGCTTCTGAGGATTACTTCATACATTTGCTGAATGATACTCCTATCTCATAATCTTTAATATAAATGGATTCTAGTGATCCAGGAAGGCCTCTGACTTCTGATTAGATCAAAGCTTAGAAAATAGAAAAGAGAATGACTCTATTTAACAGATGTAGAATAAAATGTTGGAATTCTGAAATTCAGAGTTGAGTCTGGCCAATAAAATTCTGAGATAAAACTTTTGCTTTATTGTTCTGTTTTCTTTACTCCAAAGAAAACCCATTTCATTGTAGAGAGTTAAAAAATACACAGAAGTAGAGAAAACATTTTAACAAAATCTAAGTCTTCTGATCAGTGTCAACAATCATCAGCTCTTGACAATTTTATTTCATATTGTTTTCAAAAAATTTCAGATATGAAATTTATCTATAAATATTTCAGCCTTAATCTATTACACAAGTATGTGTATATTTACAAAAACAACCGTATTAACAGTATTACACCCACAATAGCTAATAATGAAATAACATTCTCATACCTAAAATTAACTGAAGTCACTTTAATATCAATATTTTCAAATTCCTAAAATGCTGGTATTTAATATTATCGACTATACAGCATTAAATATTCTTTTTAAAAATTTAAAATTTTTATTTTTGTTATCAACTGTCTTCTTATGCAAATAAAACTCATGCTGAACACTGAATTCAGAATTGCCAAAGAGGATTTTTTTTTTGTATTTGCCTTTAAGTTTTTGATCACAAGTTCAGCAAAGTCTCACACAAATACTCTCAGTATTCATTTTTTTAAATTATAGTTATGATCTAAATTGAAATTAGCTATATGTCTCTTAGGACTCTTTTAATTATATATGTGCCCCTTCTGTCTTTTTTTTTTTCTTGTCAGTTTATTTATTGAAGGACAGTCTGACCTAAAGAGATTAGTCCAGTTAGGTTATTTCTGAAATGGTGTACGAAGGTCAAAATTTTGTGATATGGATGATTGAGAAAGTTCTACAGAAGATTTCTTTTGTGAAAACAAAACGATTAGATCTTCCTTATAATATTGAGAAATATACATCCTCAATCTGGGGATGTGGCTTGGTGGCACATTAACATACTTTTGTGTAGTCTATGTAAGTTCCTGAGTTCAGCATTGTGAAGAGGGAAGACAGTGGGGGTAAGACAGTTTTTGAGCTGCTGCTGCTGGCACACCCATGTAATCCCAGCACTCAGGAAGTGGAAGCAGGAAGATCATGAGTTTTAAGCCCTGCTGGCCTAGTTGGTAAGTCAGGCCAAGTTGCTCTATGGTAATCTCTCTTAAAGACTAGACAGACCAAAACCCCATTCTCTCAAATATGAAATACATGTTTGTTTTTTAATAGCATGTTAAGTTCATTTTCTTTATTTGAGAATTTCAGAGCTAGGCAGGTCCTTAGAAATCATACAATTTAATGCTTTGTAGGCTTATAAAAACTAACATATTTAAAAAATCCACTGAAGTTCAAAAAAGACACTAAAGTATCTTGACTTGCAATTTGAAAAATATTGTTCCATCCAATTGCTTCATTATGTAGATGAAGAAAGACCTTCAGAGAACACGCTGTGCTTCAGATGACTCAGACAATCTGGTCATGATGGCAACTCTAACTTACAAGTTTACAATGCTTACATTGGAGGTGGGGCTCAGAGAGCTCCCCTTGGAGTTCAGATTCTGTGCTCAAGAGCCTGTGAGAGCTACACTCTCTCTCTCCTGTGTATGAAACGAGGACAGTAATGTCCTCTACCTGAAAGTGTTAGGATAACACTCTTCATACACTGTGATTGGCATTGGCTAATTTTCATTAATCATTGTGATTAATGACATTACAACAGAAAAGTACTAGCAAAATGCTTGTGAAGTCTATTGGAGTTTTCCCAAGAAAACTGCAATAGAAGTCCCAATTATTTGGATTGCTACCTCTTACTTGATTGGGCAATATTTTAGTTTCTTTTTTTTTTTTTTAAACCAACCTTTTTCCTTTCCACATCCAAACAAACGAACAACTACCACCAACAAAAAACCACTAATACATAATTTTTTGTTGTTGTTATATTCTTGGGCTAATCCTTAAGATCTTAGACTAAAAAAAAAAATCAAGATTAATGTTTTGCCTCCCCACTGTGGTTGAGATATATTGTATGAGAGAATAAAAAAAGAATATTTGCCTCTTGGTATATTTTGAAAAACCGTATTTTTTTCTAATATGAAATACATAATTTTTTTTGGTGTGTGTTTGTGTGTATGATTTGGTTAAAAAACAATACCTAGAAGCCAAATTGTAAAACACTAAATTGTAGAGAGCATATGAAATTGAATGCAAACATAGGAAATATCAAATGGACCATAATGTAATTTCCTCAGACATCTCCTAGGACATGTCACACTCCTGAAGTGAGGTATGGAGGGAGGGAGGTATTTGCAAATTGTTGTCATCCAAAACAAGAAGAGAATATTTAAGAAGAAAATAATTCTGGAGACTCACAAATTCTACATCATTCCCCCTTTGTTTCCTGTGACATAGATGCCTTATTGGAGGAATTGGAACGCTCCACCCTCCAGGACAGTGATGAATATTCAAACCCAATTTCTTGTCACCTGGATCAGCAATCCAAACAGGAGAGCAAACTTCCCCAAACTCCAAAGACATTGTCATCTCAGAGTCACACAAGTCCCTTGAAGGTAACATTTCATCTATTGTAGTATTGTAGACAATCAGTATTTGACTGCACTTCTGAAAATTAATTGTATCCCACATAAAATTATATTAAAGGAGAAGCATATATTCAGAACAGAAAAAGGGATCATTTCAATATTAATTTAAAAATAATTGCTTTTGGAAAGAGGAGAATTGAGAAAATTACTGTAGAGTATGCCTTTGAAACGTTTTTCTTCTAGTGAAGGCTATTGCCTCATCCATGTTGGCTACTGTTATGTTGCTCCCTGGCTACCAGAAGTGGCATGTTACGGTGTGACTAGAGTCACACCCAGTAAGATCAGGGATCACATGATAGTTTAGACAAGTCTTTTGCAGGTGACTGTACAGCTGTTACTTCATTGGTCTTACTGCTGAATAAATTCAGAAATTGTTGTCATCTAGCTAGAGATTGTAAAGCTCTTAGCAGCCACTATGAAGAAACTAAATCCACCAGAGGTGATTTATTTTAAAGCCCAGAAATCTGATGTGTTAATTTATGATTAATTATTAAAACTATCAAGTATATATTTGCTGAGATGTGTATTCTCTTCTTTTGATCAGTATGCACAAGCCTTTATTATAATTAATGCTTGCTTAATGAGAATGCAGTTAGTACAAGAGACACTGAGTGGATGTTCTTCATATCTGGTATTTATGAACTGTGATGTTCTGATTCATTCTTGGGTACTCATAAAGAATTAGTATTCCAGACTTGGAATTTGAATGCAAGAATAGGTAGTTTTCTAACTTCTCCTCAGATTGCTTATCTGACTCTCTACTAGAGAGCAATTGTTGAAATTCTTAAACTACAGCCATAGCATCCTAATGTTCTCCTGCATAGATATCTGTACTTTATTATTACATAGCAGCCTCATAGAGCCTTGACTTAAGACAGACCATGACATTCTTCTACCCTCACTCTGGTGGTGTTTCCCATCTCATTTGCAGTAGAAGCCACAATGTTGGCACTGAGTTTTGTGGATGACCACATCCTTGTTTACCTGCAAGAGATCTGAGCTTTTGCTTATTTTCCTGACAGCTCATTGATTTCCTTTCATGTAATATTTTCAATTTTTTTGAAGTTTTATTATTAGTACTTGCATTAATATATTAATATGATTATGAGTAACTCCAAAAGGTGACTAATAATGACTCTTGCTGATCTTGTTCAGACAAAATCCCAGTAATATCACCCTTTCATGACAGTAATGAGGGAGATGACTAAGAAGTCTAAGAGTAGAAATGTGAGCTAACTCCTCTGGTCTTAGGTGGGAGCAGAAGAAATCTGCTGGCCACTTGGTATGCTGCCAGTCACACCCTGCTGTGGTCCATGTGATGCATACATGGAACATCTGGGATCAGTAAGTAATAAGGAAATCACGATTAATGACATAAAGATGATGTTCAGGAAATAGAATTTAGTATTCTTGTCATCACAAATACTATATTATGAATGTTATTAAAGCATTTTGTGTTTGTATTTATAAAATTTCTAAGTGTTTTATTTTGTTAACACTAAAGAAATCTTAATCTTTTGTCAGTTGGCTTAAAGCAAAACAGAAACAAAATCTTCAGGTTTGATTTTCTCAAGGCAGTTATGAGGACTGGTAACTTGCACAAAACATATTTTAATATTTTCCAGTCACCAGAGGGAATGAGGAGAGATATTACTGTCTCTTTAAGAATCAGGAGATACCAAAGAGGTGAAGAAGAAGAATTAGCATGTACTTTAGATTTAATACTAATCTAAGAAGCATGTTCCTGAAGAGACAGTTCTTACATAGCTGTAGGAAATGTATTTGCAGATCATTGTGAAATACACATTTCCACTTCTAGCAAACCACCCTTGTAAACATTTTTTTTGCTGATTTTCAATTTTACATTTTCATCTGCATATAAGTAAAGTGGAAGGAGTAGCTTTGAAAACCATCAAATAATATCAGTCTTAAATCACTGTCATCAGAGGTGTCAGAAAATTAGAGTATTCCAACCTCTTTATTTTTCATCCAATATACAGCATCAAAATAAAACTCCTGGAAGTTAATTTTCCTGTTAAAGAGAAAACAAACAACATTAGTCAGTACAGTGAGTTGAAAAAGTATTGAAGATATCAAAATCTTCTGGTAAGAATAAGAAAACAGACTGTTAGTGGAACACAGATAGCATCATGGTAATATGTTCTTACCAACTTAAATCTAACCGAGCAGAAATGAATTTGGAGTTGATTGTGAAGTACACAGAATTCTTGACTTCATCAAAACAAACAGCAACATTCTGCCCATCAAAACTAAAATTATCAAGACTGGCAAATGTCATGCTAGTCATTTTTTTTCTAGGAGTGACATGAAAAACAAAGCAACATCTAAGCATGGCATATTAAGTTTCTTTATGTGTTGGCTCTTATTCTCTGGGTTTTGGAAACATCCTATCCTCATTTCATAAAGCTTAGATTACACTGTGTGCAAAATCAGCTGGAGAGCGGTAATCAAATTATTCAATCAATATAGAATGAAAAAGTGCTTCTTAACAATCTGCAATCATATACAATTGAGTTTAACAAAAGGAAGTAGCTCCAATTTTTTTCCCAGAAAAAAACAAGAGATGAGAGCTCATGTAACTCATTTGCTTAATGTGAAATGTGCTTCTAAAAGTTCCTAACTTTGATGAATTTTTGACTTTATTTTCTTGGATAAATTTATAAACCAAAATGTAATAAAATTATAGAAGTCAATGATTTTGCTCTTACCCATCCCTTACAAAATATGTTAAAAAGAATCACAAATAGAGACAACTTCAAAATTTGGGCTTATTAGAATATTAATGGAGAAAGATGCTGTGAATGGAGGTGGCTAAGAGAAGACACATGGGAATATTGTCTTGGACAAAGGAGAAGTGAGAAAGCCTGGGAGCGGGTAAGAATAAAGAGAGGTAATGGGAAGGAAAGAAAACAAATATTGCATTTTATGTCATATATATCTTTGATGTATTCTATATATGATATAAAGACAAAAGAGAGACTTGTGGAGTGGAATTAACCAGCGGGTGAAGGGGACACAAGGAGGTGGTGGGAAGGTAAATACAAGCACAGTACATTAATATACTTGTATGAAAATCCCTAATGAAGTCCGTTATTTTGTGCACTAAGAAAATTAATTAAAAGAAGATATTTTCCTGAATGTATTTATACATTTAGTAGAGAAAAAGAATTGAGAATATGTTCTACAGAGCAGAATGTGCCCTGAACGTTCAGGTTCATCAGCATTAAGATCACATCTCTATTAAAAGCACTATGCCCTAGAGAAAAGCCCAAGTTAAAGATAACAGCAATCTCAAATCTAATAATCACAAAATGTAGCTTTGGAGAACATTACAAATTCAAAAAATGAAAGCACTATATATTTAAAAAATCAGCATTTCAAAGGAAAATTCCTAAATAAAAATGTTAGAGCCAACAATAACCACATTACTGATTAAAGTATGTGACTGTATGTTGAGAGTTGTTTTCTTATGCTGTTTTAAATGTGTAAGTAATAAAAAGAACACTAAAGAAGTTTCCCATCATGTGTATAGCTATGTGTTGTTTTAAACTATTTTGGAGAAATATGTGTAGAAAATAAATTTCTTCAGGTATGGTGGCTTGCATTTGTTATTCCGGCACATCGAGGAGAATGAAAACTTCAAGGCTAGCTTCAGCTACATAGAAAGTTTGATGCTGGCCTGGGCTACAGGAGGCTCTGCCTCAAAAAAAAAATAAGAAAAAGAGGTTTTGAGCAAAATTATTGTTATTTCTATTGTGATTATTTTGAGACAGTTACCATGTAACTCAGGCTGGCCTCAAGCTTGCCATCTTGCCTCAGTTTTTCAAGTGCTGTGGTTAAAGGCATGAAGGCATGAACCACCACATCCTTACCTTGATTAGAATTATTTTATAGGTCTACCAATACAATTCAGTGAAGTTGTTTGGCTAGTAATATGTACTTTATTAGGGAACTGTGATACATATATTTGTAACATCAATACTGATGAAGATGAGGCAGGAGCTTGAGCTCTGGACTAGATTACTTTCTCTCTCTCTCTCTCTCTCTCTCTCTCTGTGTGTGTGTGTGTGTGCATGTGTCTTTCTCTATTCTCTGTCCCCCCTCTAAAAATTTAAATGTATTATTTCTAAAGACCCCCCTTTTCCTTGTAAGTATCTCCATTTGAGCTGAATAAATGTATAATTACTACTTGCAGATCTAGCCCCTCTGCCTGCTTCCCTGCACAGGCCACACAGGCCTCCTTGTTGCCCAACAGTCATTTCCATTCATTCCTTGCACATGATCAACATTACCCTGATACCTGATTGCTTTCCTTACTTCATGTAAGTCATTGCTCAAGTGTCATCTACTCAGTGAGTTTTTCCCCATCAATGCATTTATAACTGTTTCTATTGCCACATTTCTTAATTTCTACTCCTTGATTAACTTTTATATCTACTTGCTAATAAAATATAAGCTCTGGAGTACTCAGTTTTGTTTTGTTTTTTTTTTTTCTTAAGTGGGGTCTCAAGTAAGCTAGGGTGACTTTGAGCTCACTGTGTAGGGAAGGATAAGTTTGAATTCTTGATCCTGCCTCCAGCTCCCAACTGTTGGTGTAACAGGATTACACCACCATGCCAGGCTTATACAGTGCTAGGATTAGAACCCAAGCCTCATGGATGCTAGGCAAACACTCCTCCAACTGAGGCTACGTCTTCATTCACCAGAATATTTGGCTTTAGTGTGGTTGCTTTATTTTGCGGTTTGGATATAACATCCTAAGCCCTGGAATGTATTGGTTACTCCGTAAGTATCTGTTCAGTGAATAAATAGATGAATTGCTGTCCAGCCACATCTTTGGTTGACACATTATTACTTTTCATAAGGCAAGTTTCTGTTCTAGCCTTCCCTAGGCACCATTGTGCTTAAAGGGCCTTCCCCTGAGCCACCATATTGTTTTATGCTTCCTATCTGAGGATGATATATATCTTTATATCTTTGTTTTTAAGGCAGGGAGGGTAGTACTTGTTCAGGTACCAACTTCTCTGTTTAGAATTTGTTTTTTTTTTTTTTTTCTGCATGATGGAAGGTAACTCTGCCTTTGGAAACATTTAAGCAATATACTAGTTATTTTTAAGCAATACACTAGTTATTGCTTTTATTGCTTCTTCTTCTCCTTCTTCTTCTTCTTCTTCTTCTTCTTCTTCTTCTTCTTCTTCTTCTTTTTCTTCTTCTTCTTCTTCTTCTTCTTCTTCTTCTTCTTCTTCTTCTTCTTCTTCTTATTATTATTATTATTATTATTTGCTTTGAGACAAGTTCTTAATGTTGTGCCCAGACTAATCTGATACTCATGCTTCTTTTTCCTCAGCTTCCCAAGTAGCTTGGATTACAAGTGTGCACCATCATGCTATTCTAGTTATCCCCTTTGGAAGCTACAAACTTCCCTCACTCTCTATGTTGATAAGCACCAGTGTTCCAATACAGATGTCATTCTTTGCTCTTTTCTGTCACTTACATCTTAGGTGCAGCTCGTGTATACGACCAATATCCAGGAGCCCAATGTCTACAGGTATGCTTTGGTTTCTAATAAATAATTTCAAAATTAAAAGTTATTAGGTAATTATTGTTAATAATTGTAGTAATTTGGTTTGTAAAAATTATTATTGGACATCCTCCATATCTCTTCCCAGAGCCTTTGAACAGAGGCAGAACCCTTCTATGCTGACTTGGCAGCCTCCCAAGGTATCTTTCCTCCAGACAGCTGCCCAGGCTGGGGGCAGTAGGTTTATGTATTTTCCTTACCACCTGAAAAGGACAAAAAGTTCCGGAGTTAGCACAGATGTTTTGGCATTTCAGTTCCAGGTATCATGCAACAGTGCTCAGAAGAGAAAACACACCTGAATAAACTTAAGCAAGGGTCCAGCAGTGTCAATGCCAGAATCAGGGCTACAAGAAGACAACAAGGGTCCATCACAGACGAATGAGTGCATACTTCTACTTTCTAGGCCTGCTCGAAGTTTATGTGGAGGAAGAATATCCCTCTAGTAAAAGTTACACATGGAATAGATTCACTTGCTAAATCATTTCTCCTGGTCAAAGCAGAACCAGTAGTCTAAAACAGACAAGAAACAGAAAGGCCACCTCTTTCATGTCTCTCTCTTTAATCATAGCTTTCATTAAAAAAAAATTAGGCTCTTTTTTAAGGATTTGTGCTTGGCACAGAGTGCTCCACTGCACTATCTGGTCTCAGAATCACGGCACATAGAGCACACATGGGAGGCTAAAGCAGGGAAAGGACTTGAGGTACTTGAAGTCATTTAAAAACTTCCCAGTTGAGGTCACTTTCTACTGAGGTGGGAGTGAAGCTAGTTTATTAATACATGTTACCTATTTATTCCAGCTCCAGGAAGTGGTGGGTGAATACTTCTTCATTGTCTTCACCCTCCTGTTGTAGTTAAAAAACAAACAATAAGAAAACAGTGCCTATACTCAAGAGGCCCTCAGCAAATGTGTGTTTTCTTAAGATGGCAATAGAAATACATGTGAATACTCAAATGTAGTATGAAAACCAGTTCAAGCACCAGCCATTTTCTGGTATATCTGGCATTGTGATCAGTTATTTGATCGCGACACTATCTTATAGACAGCTACCCCCCTACAGCATTGGGTCTCTGGCCTCCTTCCCTTTCTTTGTCCTGTGCTCTGTTAGTTAGGGCCAGGCCATTTTTTGTAAAGGTCTTTCATTTACTTGTTTTTCTAGATTCTTACTCTCCCCAGGCTTATAGCTGATTCTATATATATAGGTCCACATTAACAGACCACCCCTCAGCACATACACACACCAGCCAGATAGCAGAGATAGCCTACTGCAAGCATAAATCATGGACTGTTCATCAGTTAGGTGGTATAGAATCTCCCCCTTTCCCTGAAATGTATTAGGGACTCTCACTCTGCCATTTGGACCTGAACTTTCCTCAGAGCCCCTATCACGCTGCCTTCTGTCTGTCTATCTATGACATTAATACTTCCTTTAATAAATCTCATATCCAAAAAGCAGGCTGTCTTGGGAACCCTCTTGAGCCCCAGCTCCTAACTTTTCATGCTTTAGGGATCTAACCCTGGTGCTTGGATTTTTCAGGCTCCAGGACAGTTGGCTGGCATGGCCTCTGACCAATAAGAAGTGCTGGAGAGACTGGCAATTGCAGAGTAGGAAAATGCAGGGCACTTGCCCTGGTCCTGGCTCTTGACTTTGCAATGTTTCTATCAGCAGCTGCATCTCTGTCAGCTAGAGCATGACAACCTGCTGTTGTTTCAGTGCACTGAACAGAGGCCCTGGGCTCTGATGAGAATGATGTCATGCATTTTGTCCTTTTAGCTTAGGGGTGGTGAAGACTTGCTGCTGCTGTAGGTTTCTGGTAATCCCAATGTCTTCTGTTTTGCTTATTAGCTTTCTCACCATCTGTATAATTGATTTTCTACATTAATTCCATTTGTTTACTCAAACTTGCTTATATTTTCTGGACTGGTATACTATCCATTACCAAGTCATACCTACAGTGAATATATGTGTGGGAGGATGATATAAAATCCATCCATAACTATGTTGGACTTTTATAAATTTCCAAGGTGGCATGAACAGTGGCCTGCCAACACAGAATGCTAAACTCAGAAACTAGATTCCCACATTGGTTTCCATCATATTCTCTTGTTTGCATAAATGAGCTGCACATTGCTCCCGGTAATCCTTGAAAGTGTGCTTTGTAGCAACTCTGCAGCACTGGGATATTTCTAACCACTGTACATCAATAGCAATATGGCAGTAGTTTCTAAGTACATCTATTTCATGAGCAAAAATAGCAGTTCTGATAGTAGGGAGGAACACTTCACAAAATATAACAATTAAGCAAAGGAAAACTCAGCACAATGAAGCTCCTTTGTTGGGAAGTGTACATTCTGAACATTCTTTCAGATATGTTTGTGTTGTGATCTGTATTATTAAAATCTTCAAATCACAAAGCAGCTTGTAGCTCATGACATAGCAAAACATTTTCCCTATGTTTAAAAGGCCAGGGACAGATCAGATGTCTCTAATGTGAAGTTTCTCTCTTTTCAAGAATATTTCCTATAATGGGCTTCTAATTTGTGACTCTCAGCTCTTCAAGTTTGCATTTCCTGTGTAGATTAGTATTTTGCTGAGTTAGCTGATGTTAGAGACTCTTGACAATGGTCCCTTCTATCTATATGCTATGCATTGACTCTAGTTTAAAAGAGTGTGGGCATTTTTTGAACATGAACAAATTTTCTCCAACTGTAAGGTGAGGAGGCTTTATGAATAAGGAGGCCCATTTAAAAAACTACATTTGGAGCTGGGGAGATACCTTAGCTGGTAAAGTGCCTGCTGTGCAAGCACAAGACTAGAGCTTGAGCCCTGGAAGCTGTGGAGGGGGATTTTTCATATTGTTCTAGGCCTTGCTTCTTAAATTTAACAACATATGGTAGAATTACTTCTCAATTTATCTAAGTCTATATGTACATTTTTTAGCAATTACATGTTATTCTGTAAAATGGATGAACCATAATTTATTTGGGTAAAACACTATTTAGTTTACTTTTTATTTGCTCAAGAACCCTGTATTGTATTGAACTTCCTTTGTTATACATCTCTCCTGCTATGTATGTATATATGTACATATATATCCCTAACTTTTCTTTTTGTCTTTGAATTAATTTTAAGTTAGCATATGTATTTGTTACTTTTCTGCTGCTGTGATAAAATACAAGGCAACTTATGGAAGAAAGAATTCATTTGGGCTTACGGTTCTGGAAGGGATGAAGGTCTATCATGGCAGTGAGGCATGGCAGTTAGCAACAAGCATGGTGGCAAGAGGAGGAAGCGGGGAGGTCACAACTCCACCACAAACACAAAGCAGAGAGAGCAAACGGGAGAGCAGGGCTATAAACTCTCAAAGCCCTTCTCGTAGTGTTGTGCTTTCTTCAGCTAGGCTAAACCTCCCAAAGTCTCTTCCAACAGCATCACCAAGTGGGGACCAAATTCAAATGGGGAACCACTCCAGCATACAAAGTTAGTGGGTGTTCTTATGGCATTATCATACCTGGCATTGTACTTTGTTCTGATCTGTTCCTCTCTCATTGCCCTTTCAAGTGTTTCTGTCTCCTCTCTGGCTATTTCATTTCCTCTCCCCAAATAGTCCTCGTTTATATTTTCATGTTTGTGTTCAGTTTTTCTGTAGGATGTAGATTTAAAAGTGAAGTTGCTGAACTAAAGGGTACTTACATTTGAAATGTTGATAGATTCTGTCTTGAAGAGGGTTTTAGGAATCTATAAAATACCTATGGCGTGTGTGTGTGTGTGTGTGTGTGTGTGTGTGTGTGTGTGTAAATAAATGTGTATAATCTTGATTAACAGTGCATATTGTCAAGTTTTTAAAATTGTGATTAATAGGTAAAAATTCATTTCTCCCTTAAATTGTTTGCTTAAAGATTGATGGGATCAAGCATATTTTTGTATGTAAATGTGAAACATAACTCTCACTTCAAAGGAGATATGAGATAGTTTACTCTGAAGCCAAATATAAGTGACCATGGCTTGTGAGCACAGATTTGTTCATGTTACAACATGGTAAAACTTAGATCAAGTTTTCATAGTACCAAAACCAGGAAAGTCATTAATCAAAAAATGCTCAAACACATTAGTAGAAACATTACGGAGGTAGGTTGAAACCTCTGTTATAGGCCTCAGCACTAATATGCTGGTATTCTTACTCTTAATGATTGGTGGAAACTGAGATTTTGTTAAGTTAAAGCATTCCACAAGATTTTATCTGTTAGTCACAGGATATTATGTGAGCAAGAAATGACTATTTATGGGCCTAAATATAGCCCTAAACAAATTTCAATTAGGCTGTGGACCTGCAAAATTCCAACTTCTCTACAATCATTGAAGTTCAAGTCAATTAACCAGCCTTGCAGATTTAGTTGAAGTTACAATTACCTTTTGGGAACTTCCATTCATGTCTATAATAATAAACATGTATGTTTATCATTCTTAAACCTGATTTTAAGCTCATGTTTCACTGGTTTGCTTTTTTAATTTATAGAAGTTTTACAAACATTTTGAATATGATTTAACTATAATACTTTTGCAAAATAGACTTTATTAATATATTTTCTTTTTTGTTTTATTCCAGAGGATTTTAAAGAAACCTTTTCTTTATTTTTAAATTAATTTTTTATGTATATGGATATTTTGATGCATTTATGTATTTGTAGCATTTATATTCCTGATGTACATGGAGGTCGGAAGAGGGTGTTTGAGCCCTTGAAACTGGAGTTAAGGGAGTTATAAGCTGCCTTGTGGGTTCTGGGAACCAAACTCAGGTCCTCTGCAAGAATAGTGTGTGCCCTTGACCTCTGAGCTATCTCTCTAGTTCCCATCATTTTAATTTTATTCCCTTGGTTAAAATGCCTTATAGGCTCTAAGTTTTAAAATCATCCATTTCCTTCTAGTATTTTAATGTTTTAAAAATTTTTTTATATTCAGTTCCACTCACTTGTTCATGTTTGATGTGTTGAGGGCTATAAGTTTATTTTGTTCTACACAGATTTTGATTCATTGACTCATTAAATATATTGCTGACTCTTTGAAATGCTTCATGCAACATACTGGATCTTTACAGGTGCAGGGGCCTGCTTCTGTGTTTTATAGTCTACTCCTTTGATCAGTTCGTTCTGTTACTGTTGCACACATTTAGTTATTGTCATTTGCAGTGTTGCATGATAACTGCTTGCTCCCAGTTACTTTTATTTTATAAAATGTTACCTCTATTGGGACAAACTTTTTGTTCTGAAATTTTTTTTGTTTTTGTTATTTTTGAGATAGTGTCTTTGTATCGTTGGCTGGATTGGAACTCACACAGATCTGCCTGCCTGTGCCTCACAGTTGCAAGGATTACAGATGTGTGTCACCATGTCCAGCCTTTTAAACCTTATAAGTTTTTTCATGGATGTTCTAGCCCACACATTTTAATGTAATCTTATTGATAGCTCAAATAATTCTTCTGGGATTTTTATGAAATTTTATTGAATTTGATGTGGGAAAGTGACACATAGTATACATCTCCATTTATGTGGGTCTTCTCTTTGATTTATTGTACATATTCAATGTTTGCAACATAATATATAGGATACATATAACTAGTGAATGTTTACTTTAGTGAAGTGTGGCAATGCCATTATGATAAAAATATCTGTTATATTCTAAGAGATTGGAACTTTTCCTAGACTTTACAGCCAGAGTTAATAGTACACCTTAAGGTCACTTAAGACTTAAGACTACTATCCTGTTATATACTCAGTCTGTTTGTTTAACATACTTTTAAGAGAACAATGTAACAACCAAACTTACCTACCTTGAATTTCCCATGTAATCAACTTTGATAACCATGCCAATTCATAACTGTAATTTTAAATTATGTACTCCTGACTTGAGTAGCGTGTGTGTGTGTGTGTGTGTGTGTGTGTGTGTGTGTGTGTTATGATAATCATTTGCTAAAAACAGAACAAAGACCAATAACAACCTTATAAAACGAATATCCACCATAAATGTTGAATGAAACATGGATATTGCTTGATAGCATTGGTTTGTTTATTATTTGGGTCAGTTGGTGTCAGTTTGAATTAGTGTCTTAATCCCTTAAAAAACTCTGTTAGAGATTTTGTAAAGTATCCCTCATTCTTTACTCATGCAGCACTTTCTGTCCCATTCAAGAAATACACAGCAGAAGCACTTCATTAGAAATGATGGAAGACACAAGGAGAGCAAAGTAGAGAATTCAAATGTAGGCTTGCTCTTGGTCAAATGACAACAGTGAGACGTGTTTTATTGATTTTGGCTCTTAATGCAACACTGATGAGTTATTGGTACTCTGAGGTTATTATTGATGTGCTTAAGCTGATGTAATGAAGCAAATGAACAAATTTTTAAATTTAGTAGTAATCTCAAATATGTACATTTTTGTTACCTATAAACCCCAACTTGTACATTAGATCTCTAGACATATATCTGCTACTTTGGGTCCTCTGGCCTATATTTCATTTCTTGTCTACTTTCTCACTCCTAGGAACCATTGTTTTATATTTCTATATATTTAATCTTTTTACATTCTACATATAAGTACAATGATGCAATATTTTACTTTTTTACTTTATTTCATTTTGTACAATGCTTTTTAGGCTTATCTATGTTGAACCAAATATTAAGATCTCTTTCTTCTCTAAGATTGAATTATATTCCAGTGTCTATGCCATCTATCACAGTTTAACTTCCCAATTCATTCATTCATCAATCCACAGACGCTTTGATTATTTCCATATCTTGGCTATGTAAATGACACTATAAGGAACATAGGATCACAGACTTCTTTACAGTGTGTTGGTTTCATTTCCTTCATAGAAGAGGGACTGGTGGGTCATATAGTAGTTCTACTTTTCATTTTTTTTAGAAGTCTTCACAATGTTTCTCATGGTGACTACACCGATGTGCAGAGCACTGGCAGTGTACATTGCTTTCATTTCTCTACACTTTTGCCAGAACTTGCCTCATGCTATGATGGGTATAAAGTGGTATTTCATCGTAATACTGGTTTGCATTTTTCTGATAATTAATGAGGTTGAACACCTTTTTGTATACCTGATGGCTGTTAGTCATTTTTAAAGGAATGCTTACTCAGGTACCTTGGTTACCTTTGAAACTTTTTATTGTGTATGACTTTAAAAATAATTTCAAAAATTTCTATTAAAATGCAAACAATGGCTTTAAAGTTCTGATCTAATGTTGCTTGGACTCTAGTAATTGAGACATGTCCAGCAATTTTCTTCATATACTCGGGAACAAATAGGTTATTTATTTATTTACTTAGAATAGCAGCTGTTTTTAAAATATGCCCTGTCTCTGGTTTTTAGATTCATATCAAATAGGTGAATAGGTAAAATTGTATCCTCTAATACTTTATGTGCGACTTAATATTTATTTGAGTTTTCATGTGTTAGTATAACTTTTTTTTCCTTCTGTCTACAGTGAGGTCCAAGAGCCAAAGGAATCAGTACCACCTCCTAAAACCTCAGCAGCTGCTCAGCTGGATGAACTCATGGCCCACCTGAGTGAAATGCAGGCCAAGGTGGGTGCAGTATGGATGATAAAGTCTCTGGGTTCCAGAGAGGCACCAAGTTAGCATGGTAGTAGTCAGTCCTTCATCCCTGCTTGGGAATTCTAAGGTGGTATTCGTTTTCCTAGATTACATTTAATTCAGTGGAGAAACTCATTTGGACATGAAAGATAACATGGTATAGGTCTTGATCTGGAGGAGACTGGGTGTTCTTGGTACAGCCAGTGATAAAACTCTGCAATGTTTTTAGAATAAAAGGATGGTGATTTTCCAAAATGAGTGGAGCAAACCCCAGGGATTTCGACAGGTTAAGCAGATTTTATCAGAGAAGTTGTGATGGGATTTAGGATGGACACTGAAGAACAGGAGAGGTATGGACACATAATGATAAGAATTGGAGACTGCCTTGATGGAAAAGACTGCACTAAAGGCCGGGCGTTGGTGGCGCACACCTTTAATCCCAGCACTCGGGAGGCAGAGCCAGGTGGATCTCTGTGAGTTGGAGGCCAGCCTGGGCTACCAAGTGAGCTCCAGGAGAGGCGCAAAGCTACACAGAGAAACCCTGTCTTGAAAAACAAAAAAAACCAAAAAACAAAATAAAAAAAGACAGCACTAAAGGCATGATGATGCAGAAGATCTATTAAAAACACGTACCTGAGCAGGATAAAGAGGCCAGTGGGCAGGCTGAGACACAGAGCAAGGGATGCCAAAGTAGGAAGGATGAGTTCTGAGACCATGCCATGATAAACTTTGCTCTTTTTTTTGTAGAGGGAAAATAGCAAACTCATGGTTCCTGGCAGAGAGCAAAATCCAGATCAGGAGTCTTAAGCATTTATCAAGGACATAGACTTAGAATTTCTTATACAGAGAATTCAACCTTTTAAAATATGGTTGGAAGTTAAGATGCATACTCATGAAATCAGCATGAATGTTTAAGGCAGACTGTTAAAATTCGTATGATAGAGGAGGGCAGGGGCCATATCAGCATGAGATTCCCAATATCCCACATAGTGCCTATCACACAGTGAGTAAGTAAACACGTAGTTGTTAGAGGGACAGATGAAGAAATGTCACAGACAAGGTTCTCTGATCACTAACACTCTATAAATAGCTAACATCAACACTAAAGTTGAGTGAATTAACTTGTGCTGCATACTTGATGATGCTAGAAAAACAGTCATATTAGGAAATTTATACTGTGTTTTCTTGTTAAAGTGTGTCTTGGTATATTTAAATTTTAACTTAAAGTGTGTGTTTTAAAACTAAACAATACATATACATTGCACAAAATCAAAAGTACAACTATGTTTACAGTAAATCATTTCCATATCATTTGTCCTGGATTGTCCCATTTTGCCCCCTGCAGGTCATCAGAATATACTGCATTTGACATATGTGTCCAGAAGTGTTTTGGAATATGCAAGCAAAGAGATGTAGATGTAGACAATATATTGTTCTTTTTTTACTTAGTTATTTTTCAAATATAAAATTAATAACAATTTTGGTACCTCTGGACATTAATCCTTTGGATAGATACCTCTCAAATACTAACTTCCATTATATAGAGGGGAGGAAAGAAATCTGTTTGAAGATCAATTTTTTGAAGGGAAATGAGCATAATGAGTAGTAAAATAGTGTGAGTTTATTATAGGCAGTGAAGACTGAATAACCAGAGGCCTGAAGGCAAATATTAGCAGAACCATTCAGTAGAACGTTGGGAGCCAGCCTGCTTCAACAAGAAGGCTTTTTTATTGTGAAATAGAAAATGAGATTGGGAAGACAAAGTGAGGATAGTGGATGTGAAACTGTGAATATCCATTTGGTGATAAAAAAAAATTAAGGGCTAGGCAGTGGAGAGCCACTGTATCTGTATGATGAGGTAAACATTATGTAGGTAGATGCCCATGAAGAAAAGGACATGAAATGATGAAGGAAAAAAAAGTAGGCATTGTGTGTGTGTGTGTGTGTGTGTGTGTGTGTGTGTGTGTGTCTCTGTGTGTGTGTCTGTGTAAAACTGACTTGAGTGATTTATAATAATTTTGGATCTGTCTTCGAATCAATGCAACCACACTACTTTTTCTCCTAACACCGGCTTTAAACATTACACAAATCATTAGAAAGTATTGTACATCTGCTCCCTCATTCTCAGATTTGCCTCTCTTCAGTCTCACTTATCACTTTAAGATACAAATCCAGCTTTTGCCATAAAGGACCTAGGTGACCTTTTGCTTTTCTCCTCACACTTCTGTATGTTCAATCTTAGTACTTTTGTTCTGACCCTGTTGATCTTGTAACTTTTCTTCCAGTGTGCCAAATGGTTTCATCCCTTGGGCCTTCTTTCTCTTAGGAATGACCATCTCACTAATGTCAGTATATCTGGGTCTTTGTGTACATATACTCAAGTATCACTTCCTCAGAGGCACTTTCTCCTAAATCAGTTCATATTCACCATACCACCCTCCATCACAACTGTCTCTTATGTAACGTACAACTTTTCCTTATCTGACATGCAGCATATGTTGATTACCTACCAGTCATAGAATGAAAATTCTACGAGGCTAGAAACTTGGTATGCTTATATACTGCTTCATAACAAGTTCCTGGAATACTGACTGTGATGAATTAGGTGCTTGGCAATTAATAAATGAATGAAAAGGAGAGATGACTAATTTTCACCTAGGGTCACTGTAAGAGCTACAAAGAGTATAATCTTCATCCACTCAATTTTTTTCTTTTTTGGCAAACAGAAGGTTTACAAATAAATGACAAATGATCAGATTTCATTTTGCTCAAGGATTTTAAAATGAAGTGGAAATAAAAGTGTTTTTATTGGTGTCTCCAGTTCCTTGAAGGAAGGTTAGGGGAAGACAACAAAATCAGCCATCAGAGGTGAAGGGATAAGTTGTATGGCAAATGTCAAAAGGAATAAAGGTGCAAACAGGCTGATTCCTATTCATGGTTCTTTCCTTGTCCAAGGTTTCAGTGACAGCAGATGCCAGCAAGAAACACTTACCAGACAAGCAGGACCACAAGGCGTCATTGGATTCAATGCTTGGGGGTTTGGAACAGGAACTGCAAGATCTTGGGATTGCCACGGTTCCTAAGGGCCACTGTGCTTCCTGCCAGAAGCCAATTGCTGGGAAGGTGGGGTGATCCAGGATGTTGGTACAATTGGTCTGTGTCTGTGGGTATCCAAGAATAGCTCTCTCTCTTTGTATTCTAAGATATTTTAGTAATTGTTAAAAACCACCAACTGCTTATATTATTCTGGACCCTGAGCTAAGTGCTCTGTAAGTATTTCTGCATTTAATAGTTGAATCAACTTTTTTTTTTTTTTTTGAGATAGGGTTTCTCTGTGTAGTTTTGGTGCCTGTCCTGGATTTCACTCTGTAGATCAGGCTGGCCTTGAACTCACAGAAATCTGCCTGGCTCTGCATCCTGAGTGCTGGGATTAAAGGTGCGTACCACCACCGCCCAGCTTAATTAACTTTTAAGGAGGTTTTATTTTCATGTCTTTTGCAAAAACAAGGAAGTCAAGAGCTCAAAGACATTGGCTGGCAAGACCTAGGTCTAGTAAGAAAGAAGCAAAGGTAACATTTGAGTCCAGCATGGTCTAGCTTCTGAGTTTGAATTCGTAATCATTTTTATTCACTGCCATTACTGAGATGACCTTTCTCACTGCTCGCTCTCTTCAGACATTTCTGGACTTAAATTTATTCACTGCAATGTCAGCTAAATATAACCTTAAAAAGAGATACTGAGACTTGCTCTGAATCATTATCACCAAATCCACACAGTACAGGGCTTTCCAATTTGACTCTGGAAGGTTGAGAAGCAAGGTGCTCAGAGCTGAGGAGTAAAATCTGCTTGGCTTCTTTATTAGTCAGGATGGCACATCCCTTTTACTATCCTTTAAGAAATGGTCACAGATGACCTTAGTGTAACCTAGGTCTGGGCCTTGCTAGTGTATAACTCAGGAGGTGTTGTCTACATGGAATGCAGCATACAGAGTGTGGACTAGAGGTGCATTCTGCTGCACTGCCATGTCAGGCTCTGTGATATCCCCAGGTGATCCATGCTATGGGGCAATCCTGGCACCCAGAGCATTTTGTCTGCACTCACTGCAAGGAGGAGATTGGCTCCAGTCCCTTCTTTGAGCGGAGTGGCTTGGCCTACTGTTCCAAGGACTACCACCATCTGTTTTCTCCACGCTGTGCCTACTGTGCGTCTCCCATCATGGATGTGAGTAACTCCCCACCCCTGCCAGCTTCCATGTAGTGTCTGATCACTCATTAGGAACACTGGACATGTTTTACAACTCTGTAGCCTTTCTAATACCTCTGCATGTGTCCTGTTTCCAGAAAGTGCTGACAGCAATGAACCAGACGTGGCACCCAGAGCACTTCTTCTGCTCTCACTGTGGAGAGGTGTTTGGTGCGGAAGGTAAGAGGAGAGGCTACAGCTAACCCCAGGGTGAGAGATGGGAAGGCCTGCAGCACTGTTCCTTGGGACTGCTGTCTGCTGAGTTTCTGTTCTCAGCACGGCCACTTACAAGCCAATTTCATGCCTAGATGTCATCTCTCCACCTTTCCCTAACATTACCACTGTTAGTTTAAATTGATTTTTTTAAATTAAGGAAGTAAAAATTCATCATTTAAAAGCAGATTGTGCCCTCAGGAGATGGCTTGGTAGGCGAAGCCCTTGCTGCACAAAATTAAGAAGACCTGAGTGAATCCCTAGAATCTGCTTAAAAGCTAGGCCTGGTAGTACAAGTCTGTGACAGTAGTGTTCCCACCAGAGATGTGAGGTGGAGATAGGAGAATCTTAGAAGCTCGCAGGCCAGCTAGCCTAATGTACACAGTGCAAACAAAAGAGACTGTCTCAAACATGGAAAGAAAGGACTGCCACCAGAGGTTCTCATGACTTCTATACATGAATCATGGCATATGCTTGCTTGTACTCACACAAACATGCAAACACACATTACCCCCCCTGCCCCCCACACAAACACACACAATGTGTCCCTATTACTTAAAGGTATGAACTGTTTTTTTTCCCCCCTTGGAATTAAAATTTGAGTTGCTTTCCTCTACCTTAGTTTTACTATAATTACCACTAATTTACCTGATAGAGCCATGAAATTCTTATCAAAACAGTCAGCTGCATCTGGTAAGAAGTCTGCTCCATTTTATTTTATTGGTGATCTGGCAAGAGAGGCCAACCCTCCTGCTCCAACCTGAAATGCTTTCTTCCTGCTAAGTAGCAGTCATTCTGGTCCTTCTCCCTAAAGTTAGAGTCTGCTGTTACTAACTTTCTCTTCAGATCCTCTGCTTCCTGGACCCAATTTCTTCTTCCTTTGATTGTGTTTTG